>BRYE01000019.1:10591907-10596907 GCA_030159115.1 Actinidia arguta var. hypoleuca
AATTTCTCATGCTTTACCTCATAGCATTGGAATGGTGGTTGATGCCTATTTTTGGAGTTCAAACGGTGTATATTTTGAGCTATCTTTAACTTTTTTTTTCTCAGTCTATTTTAAAACTCTTAGAATCCATATCTCGCGATACTCCTTTGGATGTGAATTTGCATAAATTTGTGAGATCTTTCCAACGACATATCTTTTATTCCATTATGAGTTACGATTGAAAACTTTCATAATTCCTGAGACAAATCCCGGCAATGGTCATCGATATACATACCTACACTCTGGATCACTTTTATGGCTTCAAATTCTCTTCCTTATCAATATTTTATCTACAATGAACTTAAAATGACTTTAAATATGAAATACAATAAAAAATATAATTAACCTAATCTAGGGCCAACTTAGGTCGGTTTAACGGCGCTTGGACTACAATTATGCAGTCTAATCACCAAGCCCAATTGGCTCACATGGAGTGTTCATATGAGAGTGAAACTCTCAAGTTACCTATAACTCTTGGAAGAATTAAAATCTTGAAGAGTTAATCTTGACTTAGGATATGTCTTTTTATGTAGAATAGGATAACAACTAGATATCATATTGAAAGTCTATCACCTCTTTCCCTTGGTCTATAAAAAGGAGGGTAGGGTGCTAAGATTTTAGGAGTGTGACTACTGAGAGTGAGAGGCAAGACAGAGAGATTGTGAGAGACTGAGTCTCCTCATTTGTAATCCTCTTCGTTTGATTAGTAGATTATTGATTATTATCTGTAGAGTAGGCATCATTGGCCGAACCACACAAATCTTTATTGTCTTGTGTGTGGTTGATTCGATTTTGAGCACAACAAGAACAATACTAGGATTTACTCTAAGAGCACTAAATAATTTTTCGTTGTATTGATTATGAGGTCCAATGGAATGTCAATAATTAATTACATTTAGCAAGGATCTACTTTATTTTTTTTATCTGTAAAATGAATATATTGATCAAAAGTGAATGAATATTGAGCTCATGGAAGACCCATGTGAAAAACTAAAGGCCAGAGGCCAAGCCATAACTCTAAACAAAGAGCAAAGAAACAAACATCAGAGAGCCTAGCTACATACAATAGCCTGACTCTAAACAGAAGAAGATTATAGATTCATCAGGGGCCTATAAAATCAAGGAAGAGACTATAAATGCTCCTATAAACTTGAATTTGGAAGAGACTATATTGCCTTCAGCTTCTTGATCTTGTCTTTAAAAATTTTATGGTTAATAGTCTCTAGAGATGATAAACCGTGCAAGCGAGGCTGATTTTCTTGGCTTTTGCTTGAAGACCAGTGCCCTTGGCCTCTTTGATCATCCATTTTACCACTGCTTAAAGGGTTTGCATAGCCCAAGAGATTCCCAGCCAGTTCTTAATTTGAGACCAAATCTGATTTCCCACTCTACAGTGAAAAAATAGATGATCAATTGATTCATTTTTTGTCTGCATAATGGCCATGATTGGTCTTCAATAAATCCTTGAAGCTGGTCCTTCGTCAAAAGACGATCTTTTAATCCCAGCCATAGAATGTAAGAGTGCTTGGGGTGATGGAGTTGTGCCAAACTAGCTTTGGCCATGTAGTCTTAGCACTCCTCAGTTTGAAAAAATTCATAAGCTAATTTAGATTATAGCTCTCCATTGGATGTCCACTGATTCATTTGTTGGATAGCTTCTTCCACTATTTCCTCTACTGCAATGATCTCATCCCTTAATGCTATGACTTGTTTTATAAGGGGAGAGTCTTCATGCTTATTCTGATATTCCTAGAAGCTCACTCGCTTCATGTAAATTTGATGAACACACTGGACCTAGAGAAAGTCTTTCTTATCTTGAATGTCCCATAATGTTTTGGATAGAAGGGCTTCATTCCAAGCTTTACAGTTTCGGATGCCCAAAACTCCCTCAATATTCGGTAATGTGACTTCTTTCTAGGCAACTAGAGGCCTCTTATTCGTGGTACATTTGCCATTCCATAGAAAGTTCCTGCATAACTAGTAAATCTTGTCTTTGACACCTATTGGAATGGGGAAAATGGATAGCCAGAAGCACTCGACTTCTTGTAGAACTGATTTTATCAATTATGTCATGTCTGCATAGGATAGACTAGCACCCGCTCATGCACTAATATAACCTAATATCTTGTCAATTAAGGGGCTAAACTTAGCAATGGATAGTCCGGAGTCAGCCACTAGGATTCCCAAGTATCGAAAAGGAAACCTCCCTTGAGAGAAACCTGTAATTCCCTTAATAGCTTCCATGTCCAAACTGCTGATACCTGTTGAGTAGAAGCTTGATTTGGAGAAGCTGATCTTTAGGCTAGAGCAGTCCCCAAAGTGGTTAAGCTTTTCTATAAGTAAAGAGACTGAGGTGGGGTCTCCTCTGGAGAAAATAATAGGCTCATTTGCGAAGGCTAGGTGAGTGATTTTCAATCCTCCACATTTTGGGTGGAAATTGAAATCTGCATCTGCAATTCTCCCAAGCCTCTAGAAAGGTATTCAAGGCAGAGAACAAACAAGTAAGGAGATAGGGGGTCTCAGCAAGAATCTACTTTCACTTAGATACTACTTTGAACATTTTAGTTTCAATTATGAAAATTAACTCCTTATACTTTAATTCAAATTACAATATCACCCTTCTGTGTATGTGGCTTCTATGAGGATGACAGAAATAGACCTGGAACCTCCACCAAAACTCACTTTGGTCGGTGCTTTCATAAAAATTTAGTCCCTGGTCTTATGTTTTAAATAAACTCGTAGAAAACTATCACATGACTTTGATCACGATTTCGTTAACAATGAAGCCGATAGACGCGTTGTTGAGATCATGTAGGGCCAAAGAGTCTACAAACATAGCCGAGTTGGAAGACATCCATTGTTTGCCTGCAAAAAGAACAAATAAGATAATGTTGACGAATTCTTTGGGCAGGGACAGAGCCAGTATTTCGACCTACGAGTGGAAAACATATAAACTAACAATAGGTATAAAAGAAAAGATGAAGTACAACATGAATTTCTATCAACATAAAAGAAAATACAATATAGCCATAAACTTCCCCCCAAATTGGAAATCCTTAGGCCTAAGCGGTAGAGTCATGCAAAGTAAACTTTTCAAAAAAAAAGGCACTTATGTATTTCTTTTTGATAACTCAGTATCTGCCTCAAGGACTAATTAATCCGGGGACCAATCACACCGTCCATTAGCGTGTGTCCCGATTAAAGATGAATTGACCTAATTAAGGAATTGATAACACAAATAAGGTTTCGAACATGAGACATTAAAAAAGAACATGCTTCGAAATCCTAAGCCTAGATCACTAGGTCAACTCTAAGGGTTGAAAAGTTCACTTATATTGTTCACCGATGACGACCTAACTTGTGGAATCCACGAACCACGATAGAACAAGAGACGTAAGTGTGTGTTTTGAGGGTTTGGGTGCTTACAAATATGATTAGCTAACAATAATAAAGCTCAGAATATATTAATGGTAATTTTTTTTTACACAAAACCTAGAGATGGCAAGCCAATATAGTTTGGCAGTAGATAATGAAAATACTTGTATAATAAGACCCGACACTAATTGTCCCCTAGCTTCATGCTTGGCTTTGGGTGAAATGGGATGACAAAAATTTTAATGCAACTCCACCAAGAATGAAAAAAAAAAGATTTCTCACCTTCCTTCCCGATCAATTTACCAAGGACCTGATCTTTTATCTTCAGCTTATATGCTGTATACACTTACGTTTCAGAAGTGCATATCGCCCAGTCGACTAACGTCCGATACCGATAACGTCCTTTGGGATAAATCCATAACATCCTGCATCACATATGAATAAGAAATTTATAAACTGTTTATAATTCAATTACCACTGAAATGAACAGTCAAAAAGACCCAATACTGCTTGTGCTCCCCGACAACAAACACTTCCGATGAAAGGAAATCCACATTTGTTTCGGGAAAGAAATTGATCTTCCAGGTGAAACTCTTTTCATTAGAGCCTTTATCATTGAAAAACACTCGCCTTTGCCGTTATGTTTGGTAACAATAACCCTTAGCTCCAAATACACAGTATTCAACAACCAGAAACCCATTTTTTGAATCAGTGAAAGTGTCTCAGGGAAGAAAATTCTCCCAACCCCACTTGGTCTTCACCCAATGAAAGCGCCCGACTTCCCTATCAGCATTTTCATAAACAAGCAAATTGATGAAAATTGTGGATGATGCTACATTACTTTACTGGCAAGGACGGAACTAGGATTTTGGCTAGCTAGATGATTGATAAAAAATGTGTCTAAAGTAAAGGACAATTATAATCAATGGTCTAAGTTCTAGTTGTTGAAAATATAGTGTGAATGAAAGTCCAAAATGAGTTAGATTTAATAACTTTTCAAGGAGTTATTAAGTACCCTAAAGGACAACCATAAATAGTCCTAAAGGCTGGAGTTTATTGAGCCATAAACAACCCCTAATAGCTGTTATAATGGCATCTTTAAACACCCTAATGATAGGGTGTTTATGGTTGGGAGCTTCATATTTGAAGAGTCATTGTTTCTTCTATAAATTAATGGAGATAATAGAACAAACACACCAACAAATACATATCCGTTTTACTTCCTTGAGAGAAAGAGAGACAGACATTTTATCATGTTCGCCAAGGCTGCTACAAAAGTTTTCCTATAGTTCGCGGTTCATCAATTTTATCCTGGGAGGAAGACGCTAGAAAAAACCTACAACCCCCTCGATATACGGCGAATCTTGCTTAAAAAGACTGTAAAAGCAAGACTTGGCCAAATTTACTGTTTGTATCTCTCATTTTAAATTTTGTATTTTAATTTCTACATTTTATTTATGTAATTTTAGTTTGTTACAAATGAATGAAATTATTATTTGAAATTCTGTATTTGCTGAATCATTTTTTAGCGAACTATAGTTTGACCTCTATTTGTTTGGGAAATTATAATATATTTTCAGAGTTTT
>BRYE01000019.1:10601907-10604407 GCA_030159115.1 Actinidia arguta var. hypoleuca
AAAGTGTCGATACCCACAAAAAAAGTGTCAACACATTAGTCAAAACTATATATATGAAAGAAACCCTAGTTTTGTCATTTTACATGAACTCTCTCTCTATATATATATCACACTCTTTCTCTCCCTCTCTCTCTCTCTCAAACTTCCCTCCAAAACACAAACCGTCCCACGATACACGCTCAACCAAAAATTGCTCCTTCTAGCTTCATATTAACACAAATCGATCATTTATCAACCTCCCTCAACTATTCTAATTCTTCAAATGGCACCCAAATTTGCAAAACCCAAGAAGCAACTGCTGGCCCTAGCAGCGTCGACACCCGACATGGCTAAAGGCCAAAATAGAAAGGCACAGGGTGATTCGGGTAAGGGAAAAGGAAAGACAAATAAAGGAGAATCATCCTCAGCCCCAGTCTTAGAACAAAACATGCTCTATTTTGAAGAAGACAAGTGCCAGGAAAGGTATAATCTTGATTTTTCCCTTTGAAAAGTTTTGAATGGTAGATGGATATATTATAGCTTTTTTGATTCCCACAACTTTGAGTTTAGTATGAAGTTGGACAACCTAGGTTGGAAGTCCTTGACTACAATAATGGACGAGGTATATCCTGATTTGGTGCTCATTTTTATGCAAATGCCTCTAAGGAATATATAGATGAATCCATAAGAAGTTATGTCAAGGGAGAATCATTTTCTCTAGACAGATTTGTGATGAGGGAAATTCTAGGAATAAGATTTGGAGGAGAAATTTATCGAATAGATGTTCCTCGAGAGGAACAATTGGATGTTCTCTATGGACGGAACGTAGATGAATGTCCACAACCAACTGCAAATGACTTGGCTCTTGAGTTGAGACTCATCCATCATTTTGTATGCACCACCTTCCTTCCCAAAATTGGAACATATGAGTAAATTACGGATAGAGAATTATTCTTTTTATGGGCTTACAAAATTGACTCCAGGATTGACTTGCCCTCATTTATTTTAGATCAAATGCATAGGGCCACCATGAACAAAGTAAGCTTGCCCTATGGAATTTTTTTGACCAAGGTTTTTTAAGTACTTTAGAATAGATTTGAATGATGAGATAAAGAGAGTTCCTAAGGCTATTAGTGATGAGTACAATGAAAAACCTTTGAAGGAATGAGATGCGTGTTTAAGAACAACAAGTGAACCCCAAAATCAATGAAGAAAAAGGGGGAGGAAAGTAGTTTGAAAGAAAAAGCTCCATCTGGGAGCGAAAACGCAAAGAAATACTTGTTTCATGAGGGGACTGAAATCAACTTAAGAGATTTTATGGCGCAAGTGTTAGAGTTATTGCAAAAATTGAATGAGAAGGTCGACAACAACATAACAAGTTTGCTTCTTTTAGATAAAAAGGTAGACAATGTGGCAACATGGCTGTTGTTCAAAGAAAGAAAGGTTTGGGAACTGAAGAAAGAAATGTATTTGATGAGAATGGAAAAAGAAGATGAAGATGAAAGTGAAGAGGATGAAGAAAATGAGAAAGAAAAAGAAGAGGAGACAAAGGAAGAACAAGGAGAAAAAGGAATTGAAAAAGAAGGAGACAAGGAGAAAAACCAAGGAGAAGAGGTTGATCATGAAAAAGATGAAAGTGATGAAGAAGACTCATCTGAGATGGAATTTGATACCTCTACTACTATGCTTCGTATAACTAGACATAAATACGCTCTAAGGCAGAGAGAGGCAAAATAGTTCTCAAACACCATTGAGACTGCTCTAGTGTTGACTCCTTCATCTCCACCATCTCCACAACCTACCATTCCACTTCACATATCATCACCTCGCACATCTCTACCACTTGTCACACAACAACCTCCCTCTCCCTACTGATCATTTCTCAAATACTTTCATGATGTTTTGTACAAGGGTAATGTCTTGTTGGGCAGTTTTGATATGTATCACTTGTGCTCTTACTTCTGAATATCATAACTGCTATTTTTGGTATATAATTGCACTCATTGGTATGACTTTTATGGGTAGAATCTTTATGGATGCTTTCCGCATATGATGACTGATAATCATGATCTCATGGCTCATATACTTGTTTACATATCCATCTTGATTTTGTTAATGGGTTACTTACCTATATGTGGTTACATAATGATAGAGGGGGATTGAGCATGTTTACATCTTGAATCCGTGCTTACATGCATGAATCCTTGTTGCTATAATTTGTCTTTTATGGGTTCATAGGATGCACCTTTTTTGATGGTTTGACAAAAAGGTGAGACAACATTCAAGTTATGATGAATTCAAGTTATGAATATGTTGGAATATGAATGAGTTCTAAAATCTAAAATTGAATCATGAATGTGAGTGTGTTGAATGGCTCATGGATTAGTAATCATGATTGAACTATTAAACTTGAACACTGTGTATTGAACATTTTATGTACAAACTTGAGTGATATGAGCTTTAGAAGTGCATGAATTACAAAAGAAAAGAGGAGCAATACATGGTATGTGCTCTAAATTGA
>BRYE01000019.1:10614407-10616907 GCA_030159115.1 Actinidia arguta var. hypoleuca
CGCAAAATACTATAAACACTATGATGCAATCCTAACGTAATTCTAGCTAATGCTTCAAAAAGAGAAAAATAAAAATCGTGTATTTAGATTGATTGATTAAACTAAATCTAAATTATGAAAGCAATAAAAATTGATTTAAAATTTATATTAAAAACGACTCAGAATCAATTGATCCAACCAATCGAGTTTCTCGGAATTCCAATTGAGGCTTCGTATAACTCAAATCCTTCGACTACGTTGTGAGTCTCGGATTCGGAAGATATAGATTTTAAAAATACTTGTTCTTACAAACTTCAATTTCTAAAATAAATCTGGTTGTTTTAATCATGGTCGTGCATCATCGATTCGCGCAGCACATATACTGAACCCAACGCACGTATAAACGTTACAAGGCAGCGTATATACTGAATCAGTAATTCACACATATGTGTTACCGAACATAATAGGATGCCCAAGTTTTCAAAAGTATTTAGAATAAAGAAGAATAATAATAAAAATCAGAAAGATCTAACGGTGAATAGTATTTTACCTCCATTGTTCATCCTCGATCCCCAATCGATCTTCACAATCGATCCCGAGTTAAAAAAATTAGCCAAGCATGGCTATGGAAAATAAATAACTAAGTATGAAAAATATTATGAAATATGAACACTGATATGGATGATTAAAAATAAAAAACGTAATTAAATGCTAAAAAAATTTATAAAACGAAGCGCGTAATTGAATGAAATCGTAAATCTAATTAATGATTTGTAAATTAAATGTAAACGATTACAAGAATAATGAAATCTATAAAAAACTAATCTAGGAGGCTATAAAAAACCCTAAAAAAGAATGTATCCCGTTCACAAAACCGTAAGGAAGTATATATAGGCCACACAATTTGAGTCCTAGCGGGATTAGGATTCCTGCCCAGTTTTCTTCTTAGGGTTCGAACCCTCAAAATGCCTTATAAATCAGAGTTCGAACTCCCAGTGCAACTGCTGGATTTTCCTTCATAGAGTTCGAACCCTCAACATGCCTTGTCGACCAGAGTTCGAACTCCCAGTGCAACTACAAAATTTTCCTTCATAGAGTTTGAACTCTCAACATGCCTTGTCGACCAGAGTTCGAACCCTAAGACAAAACTTTTATCTGTCTATTCCATCTCGATTTTGACTACTTTACATATCGATTTAGACAATACCTATTAGAGGTAAAGCAGTAGAAATTGAAGTCTTCTTTCTAACGCATCAAAAATAAGATCAATCGGACATCAGAGTAAAAAGTTATGACCAAAATACCGGGACAAATTTCTCAGCAAAATCTTCTAGAGTTCGAACGCTGATTCCTTTGTATTTTTAGAGTTCGAACGCCAAGAGCAATTTTTGGATTTTTCTTCTTAGCGTTGGAACGCTGGTTTATACCTATTTTTGGAGTTCGAACTCTAAATCCTGTGGCAGATTCTCAGTCTTCTGTGAGTTCAAACGCTGGACAGAGGATTCGAACCCTAAGACAAAATTTCATTTTCCAACTTTCGATATTTTCGAACGCTGCACAGAGGGTTCGAACTCTAAGATAAAAATCTTATTTTCTTCCATTTTTCAAGCCATCATTCGAACTCTTCAAATTCTTTATTTTTCGTCGTTCAAAAGATATATATTTTGAATCATCTTCGACTTTTTCTTCTTTTTTTCTTCTCAGTCTATTTGGAAGCTCTTAGAGTCCATATCTCGCAACGCTCGTTAGACGTGAATTTGCATAACTTTGTGAGATCTTTCCAACGGCGTATCTTTCATTCTATTCTGAGTTACGAGTGAAAACTTTCATAATTCCCAATATAAATCCCAACAATGGCCCTTGATACACGTGCCCGCACTCCATTGTACTTTCATGGCTCCAATTCTTCCTTTTTATCAACATCAACTTACAATGAACTCGAACACAATTATAAGTACGAAATACAATAAAAATATATAATTAAACTCATTTAGGGTCAACTTCGGATAATTTAGCGATATTTGGACTAGAGTTTTGCAGTCCAATCAATCACCACCAAACACACCGTTCTAGCACCATTGTGTCCGTATCGACAAGACGAGCTGAAAACACCAAAAATAGTCGAAAAATGACCATCCATGCGCCTTCACCCGCCACCACAACCCGGCGCGTCAGATCCATGCGCAACACGCGCCCCACGCGCCAGCAAGGGAGAAGACGCGTGCGCACCAAACGCGACACGCGCCCATGTCAGCGCTGAGTCAGCACCACATCAGACCCACGTCAACATCATGCCAGTGTCAGCATTTTGTTTGGTAAATTACATCTTTAGCCCCCTGACCTTTTGAAAATTACAGTTTAGTCAAAAAAAAAAGAAAAGAAAAGAAAAGAAAAAAAAATGGCCCAATCGGAAGTCTCTCAGCCTATTTTCATCATCTTCGATGAATCCAACTATCGTCTCTGGTGCTCAGCCATGCACAGTTTTCTTCGAGTTAGGAAACTTTGGAAATACATCACAGGC
>BRYE01000019.1:10621907-10634407 GCA_030159115.1 Actinidia arguta var. hypoleuca
TCTCCCAAACTCTCACCCAAGATACCAATATCTATCCTCATCACAAAATCAAACCATCGATAAAATCATGGAGAGAAGAAAATGGTGATCCAAGTCCTCATCCATGGCGAAAAAGAGTGAGTATCTTCACCATTTTGTTCTTATCAAACCCTGGAATGTTGAATATGTTGTTCAGCTCTAAAATCGTATTTCGAATTTCCCTTCGTTTATGGGGTTTTCTCATGGTCATCGACCAGTATTGTAACCCCTCAAACAATTAGAAGTTCTAATTTGAATCTTCTGCTTTTAAATAAACAATTGTAGTATCAGATCAGCTACACCAATCACTCTTAATGAACGGCTTTACCAAATTTGCAAAGTCATCACTAATGTTTGAATTTTCAATAGTATGTTTTAATCAGACAATAAACGATGAGTAATGATGTCAAAATGATATTGAACTAATGGGTTGTCATTTATTTATTTACTTTTGAATCTTAGCATTATAACTAGCCAATTTTTTTTTTTTTAATTTTACCAAAATAACTCCAACCATTGAAGTTGCTCTTAAATCACCTACAAGTTATTTTAGCATGACTGTTACAGGTCACTAACTCATCAATCATCTATCATGACTTTTAAACCAAAATTTAGAACATGGTGCTTGGATGACTAGTTTTAGTTTCATGTTCAGTGATTTTTTTGTAAAATTTCTTCTTATTTCTTTAACGAAGACGAACTGGAATTAAAAAAAAATGACCAAATAAATTTATTAAAGAAAAATAATACTAATAAAAAAACTATTACGAACTAGATCCAACCAAATAAACTGTTCAAATCAGATTAGTGTGTTCAAATCAAATAACAGTCAGATGACTCAGATCTTCCATGGTAATTATAGATAGTTTTCCAATTTGTTTCCTAGCTACTAGCATTGATTATCATGATGGACGAATTTATTGCTACAATGAATGTGTACTAAGTACCTTCGCAACTTGTAAGTTACCTAACCGTCTTTGAGCTCCTAAAGTATACGCACCCAAAAAATAGTGTATACTTTGTGTACAGATATAATATTATCGTAATATTCATCGCAACTAATTGAAAGGAACGAATTTCCTACAACAGAAGTTAGGTTTTTAATTTTTTTTCTTTTTTAGATCTTCAGTCATGTAATCTTACAACGTCGATAAAGAAAAAGTTCGACATACCTTATTGCTGAAAATTTCAGCACCTTATTGCTACATTTCTAAAGCAAATTTCAGCACTTTATTGCTATATTTTTTTAGCAAATTCTAATACATTATTGCTGAAACTTTTAGCAACTTATTACTGTGTTTCTTCCAAAAAATTCAACACTTTATTACTGAAAATTTCAGCAACTTATTGCTGCGTTTCTTTAATAAATTTCGGCACTTTATTGCTGAAAATTTTAGCATTTTATTACTAAAAATTTTAACACCTTAATTTTCATAAAATCATAGTCCTTAACACTTTCTGATACGAATCCCACTAAAAGAACGAGACCCGATACAATAAGGAACCCAAGATCGTTCTATGATCAGATTTGAACGAGAGACCTCGACCCGTTGTTTACGACAAACAAGAACCTTGGTGTATATATAACCTCCAACCCGTTGTTTGATGTGAAACAAGAACCTTGGTATAAGGAAGACGCCACAAACGGTGTTGGAAACCCGTTTGATAAGTCGTTGGTGAATGCCACGGAAAGCCCGATAAGTTCGAATAGTTCTTCAAAGAACCGCAGAGAATTATTCTCACAATTTTACTGAATTCATAATCTGCCTTCTTTTCATTGCTTAAACACCTATTTAAAAGGCTGACCATTACAAGGAAACTTTCTAAAATGGTTAACCTAATTAAAGGCTAAAATCTGGTAAGAAATATCTCTTACTTGCCAAAAAAGAAAAGACAATTAGCCTTTTAATGGGCTGATCACTTGCCTAAACTAGAAAAGGAAATTGAGGAGCTTAACATGGCTGCATTAATAGCCATTCACGTCCAAACATTCAAGACAAAACCAAAAAAAGAAAAAGGAAAGTAAATGGCTTTCAATCAGCCCCAAAAATTAGGATTATTCTTGACATGCCAATTTAAGCTTTTACTTGGTCTGATTCTTCTAGAAATCGAATCATGTTGATGAATCCTTGTGGCTCACGTGGATCATGCTCAATGGGCCTCCACGAGTTGGCTTGAGTCCATGCCTTTTGAATCAGTCCGTTGAGTACATCTTTAAACTTCCTTGCTCGTGCTCTCGTCACCGGACCATTTGGGACTTGAACTAGGTCCCTTGCAGTTGTGCTGTGATTTGCATCATTCCCCTCCTCTTGAAAAGGATTTGCCCTCAAATCATCACCTACATTAAAAGGACTCAAATCAGTAACATTAAAAGTAGCGCTTATAATGTACTCACCAGGTAAATCTAGCTTGTAAGCGTTGTCATTGATGCGCTCTAGGACTTGGAAAGGACCATCTCCTCTTGGAAGCAACTTGGAATGCCTTTGCGCCGGAAATCTCTCTTTTCTCATATGCATCCAGACCCAATCTCCGGGTTCAAAAATCAACTTGCGACGCCCCTTGTTGGCTTGTTGTGCATATTGTTCCGTTCTTCGCTCAACATTGAGTCTTGCTTTCTCATGTATCTGTTTGACAAAATCAGCTTTCCTTTTGCCATCTAAATTAACATGCTCAGTCATAGGTAAGGGAGATAAATCCAATGGAGTTAAAGGATTAAATCCATACACAATTTCAAATGGTGAAAATTTAGTAGCAGAGTGAACAGATCGGTTATAAGCAAACTCAACATGTGGTAAACATTCTTCCCATGTTTTGATGTTCTTTTTAATGATTGCTCTCAATAAAGTAGACAAAGTTCTATTTACTACTTCAGTTTGACCATCGGTTTGTGGATGACAAGTAGTAGAAAACAATAGCTTTGTACCTAGTTTACACCACAGAGTCTTCCAAAAATAGCTCAAGAATTTAGCATCTCTATCCGACACAATTGTTCGAGGCATGCCATGCAATCTCACAATCTCTCTGAAGAACAAATCAGCAACATGTGAGGCATATCATCCGTTTTGTGACATGGAATAAAGTGTGCCATCTTAGAAAATCTATCCACAACCACAAATATTGAATCTCTCCCATGTTTGGTCCTAGGCAATTCTAACACAAAGTCCATTGAAATATCAATCCAAGGCTCACTAGGTATTGATAAAGGAGTGTATAAACCGTTGGGTTGCACTTTGGATTTAGCTTGCCTGCACGTGACGCATCTATCACAAATTCTTTCAACATCCCTTTTCATGAGAGGCCAATAGAAGTGTTCTTGCAAAACAGTTAAGGTCTTTGCAACTCCAAAATGTCCCATTAATCCCCCACCATGAGATTCTTGCACTAACAATTCTCTCAAGGAACAATTAGGCAAACATAACTTATTTTTTCTAAACAGGAATCCATCAAACCTAAAGAACTTACCGCAAGCATTTTTCTCACAAGCCCGGTATTCTTCACCAAATTCGAGGTCATCAGCATATAAATTTTTAATGGGCTCAAATCCAAGCATTTTTGCATCAAGTGTGGAAAGTAATGCATGCCTGCGAGAAAGTGCATCGGCGACCACATTCTCCTTACCTTGCTTATACCGGATGACGTATGAAAACATCTCAATGAACTCCACCCAGCGCATGTCTCTTGTTGAGCTTGTGTTGGCCCTTCAAATGCTTCAAGGACTCATGATCTGTGTGAATCACAAATTCCTTAGGCCATAGGTAGTGCTGCCATGTCTCTAAAGCTCGAACCAATGCATATAACTCCTTATCATAAGTTGGGTAGTTTAAGGTTGCCCCACTTAGTTTCTCGCTGAAGTAAGCAATTGGTCGACCTTCCTACATAAGAACCGCGCCTATGCCAATACCTGAAACATCACATTCAATTTCAAACGTTTTTGAAAAGTTAGGTAAAGACAATAAAGGGGCATTGGTCAGCTTCTCTTTGAGTAACTGAAATGCCTTTTCTTGTTCTTCTCCCCATCTAAATCCAACGTTCTTCTTGATCACTTCAGTAAGTGGTGCGGCTATGCTACTAAAGTCCTTCACGAACTGCCGATAAAAGCTAGCAAGTCCATGGAAACTACGAACATTACTTACACTTGTGGGACTCAGCCACTCTTGGATTGCAAGTACCTTCTCTTCATCAACCTGTATACCTTGTGCACTTACAAAAAATCCCAGAAATATACGCTTATCGGTGCAAAAAGTACACTTTTTCAAATTAGCAAACAATTTTTCCTTCCTAAGCACATCTAGAACAAATTTCAAATGTACTACATGATCATTCACATTTTTGCTATAAATGAGTATATCATCAAAATAGACAACAACAAATCTGCCTATAAATGCTCGCAAAACATGATCCATAAGTCTCATAAAGGTTCTCGGAGCATTAGTCAATCCAAAAGGCATGACTAACCATTCATACAAACCATATTTTGTTTTAAAGGCAGTTTTCCATTCATCTCCTTCTTTTATTCTAATCTGATGATAACCACTCTTTAAATCAATTTTAGAAAATACACAAGAACCATGTATCTCATCTAACATGTCATCTAAACGAGGAATAGGATGACGATACTTAACCGTGATGTTGTTGATGGCCTGGCAATCAACGCACATTCTCCACGTCCCATCCTTCTTAGGTACAAGTAAAACTGGAATGGCGCATGGGCTTATGCTTTCGCTCACGTGCCCTCTCTCCAACAACTCACTCACCTGCCGTTGAAGCTCCTTTGTCTCCTCGGGATTGCTTCTATAGGCTGGTCGATTTGGAAGTGCTGCACTTGGGACAAAGTCAATTTGATGTTCAATCCCTCGGATTGGAGGTAACCCATGGGGTGTTTCCTCGGGATAAACATCCTTATACTCCTGCAAAAGAGAACCAATAGCACTAGGCAAAGCAAGGTCAAGTTCGTTAGTGTTAAGAAATGCCTCTTTGTACAAAAGTACAATCATCGGCTGATTTGAAAACATTGCTTGCTTAATATCACTCACTTTTGCATAGAAATTCTTTTGTTTTCTCTCTGATTTTTTCTCAATGGTCGAATTTTGATTTTCTTTTCCCCTCTTATTTTTCTCGGCCTCTCTCTGATTTTCGCTCTTTTTCTTTTGCTCACTCTTTTTTTTTGATTTCTCCTTTTTTTTGATCACTCTCTTTTTGCAACCTCACTTGATCCTCATATACTTGTTGCGGTGTCAATGGTACAAGAGTGATTGACCATTGATTAAGTACAAAGGAGTATTTGCTTGTAAAGCCATCATGCTTCACACGCCTATCAAATTGCCATGGACGCCCTAGCAATAAGTGTCTCGCTTGCATTGGTACTACATCACACAACACTTCATCTTCATATTTACAGACTTGGAATGCCACTAACACCTGCTTATTCACCCTTATCTCACCACTATCATTCAGCCATTGCAGCTTGTACGGTCTAGGGTGCTTTATCGTGGGTAGTCCCAATTTTTCCACCATGATTGTGCTTGCAAGATTAGTACAACTACCACCATCAATAATCACACTACATACCTTGTCCTTGATGTAGCACCTAGTGTGAAAGATGTTCTCCCACTGCGCTTCGTTCACTTCTCTTGTTTGCAAGCTTAGGACTTTCCTCGCCACCAAGGTCAATGAATCTGGGGCTAAGTATTCCTCCTCGGGAATGTCCTCCAATGGTGGCATGTCGTCGGTGTTGGAATCTTCATTGTCGGTCACAATTTCACCATTGTCTTGCAATACCATGACCTGCTTGTTTGGGCATTCACTTGCTATATGTCCCCTGCCTTGACATTTAAAACATTTAATATCACGGTTCTTAGAGGTAGAAGTGTCAGTTTTACCTTGTGGAGCGTGGCTGGTATTCGTGGCCTTAGGCTCGGATTTAGAAGTTTCAGACTTGTCCATCTGCTTGGCATAATTCAATTTCTAAGAGGTAGAACCGGAATTATGGGCTGCACGTGACCCAACCCCCCTCTTGAGTTGTTGCTCCACTTTGATGGCCATGTGCACCATGTCTTCCAACTCCACATAATGCTGCGTCTTTACCTTATATTGAATTTCCTGGTTTAAGCCAAGTAAAAACCTAGCCATTGTAGCCTCCCGATCTTCCTCTACATCAGCTCGGATCATAGCCATCTCCATCTCCTTGTAGTAATCCTCTACGCTCTGGCTACCTTGTCTAAGACCTTGCAATTTTTTGTACAACTCTCGGTAGTAGTAGCTTGGAACAAACCGCCTTTTCATCACCGTTTTCATCTTCTCCCATCTCTCTATTGGCCATTCTCTATTCCGTCTCCTGTTTATAACAAGCTGATCCCACCAAGTAATAGCATAATCAGAAAATTCAATCATGGCTAATTTTAGCTTCTTTGCTTCAGAATAGTTGTGGCAATCGAATATGAACTCCATCTTCTTCTCCCACTCAAGGTATGCTTTAGGATCAGATTTGCCTTTAAATGAGGGAATCTTCATCTTAATACCTCCCAAGTTGTTATCTTCCCACTACCTAGCTTCTCTAAACCGCCCTCCATGCCTCATATTGCTAACAACAGAGTCCCGTTCATCTTTTACATCAAAACCAGTCCCATAAGGCCCTTCATCTTCAACCCTTACTTCCCTCGGTTGAACTCTTGCCCTTCCACGCACATTAAGGATGCGTTGTGGCTGCTTCTCATGTGTACTCTCCATTTGATCTATCCGTTCGTGAACTTGTTCCAGTTCCAACTTCATCACACGCCTTATCTCACTCATCATGGCCTCCATAAACATCTTTGGATCAGCCAAATCCATAGCACCTTCAGCGTTGCTCTTAGCATTGTTGTGAGACATATTTGCTACAAAACAATGTTAGAAAATACAAGAAAATAGGACCTCACAATTCTCTCCCTTACGTGTTTACACTCCAGAGTGTGATTCACTCTACTCTCGTGGCTTTTAACCCTCTAATATTCTCACCACTCTTGCCTTTTTTCACTCAATAATTCTCTTTAAGTTCTTTTGAAACTAAACAAACAACACTCAAAATTTCCAGCAACAATTCACCAAGAACTTATCAATGGAATTTTAGGGGTTAAAGGTAAGAATACAAAGAACTCGGCTGATTAGGGTTTCAGAAGCACAAAATAGCAAATTTTACACGAAACTTATCAAGGAATTTCAGAATATTTGATTTTGGAGCCAGAATGAAAGAACCAAGCATTCTTTTTTTTTTTTTTTTTTAACTAGATGCGCGAACAGTAACTGTGAACAGTAACAGAGAATAGTGAAACAAAGATAAGAGGATATTGAACCTGATTTTTAGAGCCCTTTGCTTTGATACCAAATGATATGAATCCCACTAAAAGAACGAGACCCGATACAATAAGGAACCCAAGATCGTTCTATGATCAGATTTGAACGAGAGACCTCGACCCGTTGTTTACGACAAACAAGAACCTTGGTGTATATATAACCTTCAACCCATTGTTTGATGCGAAACAAGAACCTCGGTATAAGGAAGACGCCACAAACGGTGTTGGAAACCCGTTTGATAAGTCGTTGGTGAACGCCACAGAAAACCCGATAAGTTCGAATAGTTCTTCAAAGAACCGCAGAGAATTATTCTCACAATTTTACTGAATTCATAATCTGCCTTCTTTTCATTGCTTAAACACCTATTTAAAAGGCTGGCCATTACAAGGAAACTTTCTAAAATGGTTAACCAAATTAAAGGCTAAAATCTGGTAAGAAATATCTCTTACTTGCCTAAAAGGATAAGACAATCAGCCTTTTAATGGGCTGATCACTTGCCTAAACTAGAAAAGAAAATTGAGGAGCTTAACATGGCTGCATTAATAGCCATTCACGTCCAAACATTCAAGACAAAACCAAAAAAAAAAAAAAAGGAAAGTAAATGGCTTTCAATCAGCCCCAAAAATTAGGATTATTCTTGACATGCCAATTTAAGCTTTTACTTGGTCTGATTCTTCTAGAACTCGAATCATGTTGATGAATCCTTGTGGCTCACGTGGATCATGCTCAATGGGCCTCCACGAGTTGGCTTGAGTCCATGCCTTTTGAATCAGTCCGTTGAGTACATCTTTAAACTTCCTTGCTCGTGCTCTCGTCACCGAACCATTTGGGACTTGAACTAGGTCCCTTGCAGTTGTGCTGTGACTTGCATCACTTTCGGACTTTATTTTTTAAATTTTCTAGACCCTTTAATCTTCTTTCCTTTTTTTTCTCAACCCTAATCAATTCTTCTAAAGTGTGGGCTCTCAGATTTTTCTTTCAAAAATATTATTGAGAATTAAATTATAGATTGGCACAACCCAAATATTATATAGATAGACTTGGTTTCCTATTGTGGCAAGAATAAAGATCTTAAAGAGTCCTAGTTTAGCTCCAACTAAACTACTAAATATCTTAGTTATTTTATAACTTAATTTAGTAATTTAATTAATTCAAATTAATTTTACTAAATAATTTGAATTGCACTCTAAAGCAAAATAACTAAAATACCATGTATCGTTATTTTATCATCGTAATCAAAACATCTATTCATGGGTACCAATAATTAGGTATGAATTAATTAACTGTCATCAAATCCTAATTATTTTTAACCCTTATAATTCATAATTCATTTCTCATTTAATCACCAAAATAATAAGTCTTCATTTTGATAAATAATTTATCGAAAAGACCGAATCCGAATTTTAATAAAAAAATAAATGAATTAGCTCACAAGTGATACCCGCTCTCTCTTAGAAGATAGTGAGATTCCATATTGAGAATTAAGTGTTCCCACAAACCTAACAATGACCACCTAAGATACCAAGTTGTCTTTCAGGATTAAGAGTCAATTACAAATAGTATATGTAGAATTTCATCATAAAGCGAAAGTTTTATATGATTTACTTTTTTACGATAATCTATTTCAATATATTCACAATATACCAATATACCTTAACACAGAGTCTACTGCAATAGTCGAGATAAATTATCTTATCACATAGAGATTAATAGTATTATAGACATCGTAGATGAGACGTTCAATCTCATCACCGACTATGAACTAATTAAAATTACCATAATTAATGATTAATATCTCTTGTGTGCAAATCTCATTTCTACACATATATCGTATCTCTCAATAACTTAGGAGCATATCATCTCATGATATAATAAATAACATCCAATTGTATGATTAAATAAATTCTCATTCCAAATAATAATTAAATATTTGGACACGTGGACATACAATTTTTAACAAACTCCCACTTGCACTCATGTCCAAAGAATATCATAACTAACACCCATCGTATCCATTTGAAGCTGAAAAGCCTAGTGAAAGGATCTACCAAGTTATTTATAGATGCAACCTCATTAACTTTGACGTCTCCACACCGTACTATCTCCCATGTTGGGTTTTATTTTCGTTCTATGTGTTCACAACCCTTGTAAATATATACTCCGAAGTTGACTTTCTGAAATCCGTGTCTGACATAAAATAAAATCTGTTTAACTGACTGGAATTAAATCTGAACCTCCGTAGACTTATATATAATCTCTAGTCCTTTTCAAGTACTTGAAAATATGTCTCACTGCGGTTCAATGTTATAATTTTGGATTAGATTGATATCTATTGATCATGCCAACTGCATAACAGATATCTGGTCTAGTGCAAAGCATAGCATACATTAGGCTTCCTAATGTCAAAGCATAAGGAACTGCTTTCATGCGTTACTCTTCCTCAAAAATCGCAGGACATTATTCCTTAGATAGAGGAATTCCATACCCGAAAGGTCATTACTCTTTCTTGGAGTTATGCAATGGGTTGGGATTTGTACAAGAAAACTCTATTTGGTTGTACCGGGAAGAGCGGTTTAAGTAGTGCCCAGCGATAGAATACACAGAATACCACATAAAGATTTCCTTGTGTGAATTGTGCGTGCATAGCAAATACATAGGACAAACGTGATACAAAAATTTTAAGAAATCCTTAAAATTGGATATAAGTGAGAATTCTGCTTCAACAACAACTGTATAGTTCACTATGTAGCCCTCTGATGCTTTATTTAGAGTATACTTAGGGACAAGAATTTTGACCAACCAAATTTCCGGCTTGAAGCACTGAACCAACGTTTGACTGCCAAGACAATATGTTAAGAACGATTTTTAGTGAAATAAAAAAAATAAATGGAAATAAATTAAATATGGAGAGTTATAAACATATTTACCTTGCCCCTCAACATGTTTACCACAGAGCTGCCATATCCTTAGCTTACTTTCAGCATACACTTTCTGTTTATAAGCAAGGGTTTTCCATTTAGCTAGCTCCATAAAGATTGGCACGTAATCGCTTTTCCGGTTCCATTTCCTTTGGGCCAAAAGGATAACTTCCTGCATGGGACAAGCAAAAATTTTCATTTAAAGTTTATATTTTAGCTGAAATTAGTGAAACAGAAATTTAGAGTCAATACCATTTGTGATCTCCAATAACAAACTCATCAGAGCAAATGACTTCCTTATCGACTACTGCTGAGAATTTTTCGATTTGACAAAGACTTCTGCTCCAAATAAGCAGCAGTCACCAAGCAGATATCCATTTGAAGCATAGTTGAAAGTTTGTATGGGAAGGAAGTTGTCAAAACCCCATTCTGTGGTGATCCGATGAAAGCGCCTAATTCCACCCTCAGCATCTACATACACATTCATGGCATTACACAAGTATTATATAATTAATTATAAGACTCATACCTGTAGATGCTGAAACTTAATAAATACAACAGGTAGGTACCTAGTTGGACAGTTAAGTATTTATCTTGAATATGATCAAACACCAACAATTTAAACTTGGCATTGACCTCCAAGCCAACAGGAAGGGTTTCTGTATCTGCTATGGTCAATTAAAGGGAAATGTGACCATTTACATTCCTTTTCTTGTTTCCGTTTGGGTAAAGAGTCAAAAAAAAGGTGAACAGGGTGGATAATGAGATCGATAAACTCCCAACTAGTAAAATTAAGTGTCATTGTTTTGAAAATAATGGAGCCTGCCACTTGTAGCCACCAGCTTCGAATGCTCGGGACTGGTAAATTTCAGTCTCAGAGTTGAGAAATAGAGAGAAACTGAGAAAGACTCTATTTTGAGGATGTAATGAGCAGGTGGAACTTCTCTTAACCATCTCACAACTCTTACATCATGAATTGCAAAATAACAATATCACAATCCAACCAATGATCATCAAAATGATGAAATTCTATAAAATAGTGATTTTAAAGGGACAGAGGATGATATAGTTGTAGTACCATGGTGGTGGTTAGCAACAGGATCTGAGCTCTCCACTCCCATCTCTTGTTTCATTCTCTTGTTATTCTTTGTTTCCATCACCACAAATACATGTATTTGTTGCTGTTGTCTTCTTCAGATTTTATCTAAATCTCTTTTTGATTTCTTCTTTCCATACCACTTCAATATATAATAGCTCTTGCCTCTTACTAATTCTTTTCAACTTCATCTTAGCACACTCTCTCTCTCTCTCTCTCTGGCATTAGATGCAATTGTTGCTTCCAAAACATTCTGTGTTCTTGCGTTGTATCCTTTTTGTCCCAAGTTTCAAGGTGACCAAATACCCCTTTCTCTTCTTTGAATTCATTGTATGTTTTTCCAACTTCTCATTGAATCTTTAGCTTCTTCTTGAATCCCCTTCCCCTCCCTCTTTATGTATTCTCACTCTTCCATCCATAAAAATCTTGGACTAATTGAACGAAAAGAGAAATGAAAGAGAAGCTCTTGCTCTTCATTGTTTTTATTGAATATCTTTCCAATTCCCCTTGATTCTCTAATTTCAACAAATACCCCCCTTCCTCTTTCTGTCTCTCACTCCTCCATTCTTAAAACCTTGGACTCATTGAAAGAAGAGAGAATTGAAAGAGAACAGGAAAAAAATAACATATACATAGTAACGGATAAGACAAGTGAATCTCTAGACAAAAAAAATGGAGTAATGTTACATACTAACAAATCTTACAAACCTTAGACTAGCACGTGCCCTTCTCGATGATCTGGATTGATCAAACTTGCTAAGAATGTCATATATGTAACAAAAAAGGTTACTTAGATATTAATAACCATATTATCAAAACATATTGGTTTAAAGAAAAATGCACGTACAAATGGTCGATACTCATAAATTGTATTGGTCATCCAACCAAATGCCAAGCAAATGCTATTCTATCACGTGGCTACAATTCGTACCATCAAGAAGGCTTGTAGTGAGCCCTAAACAAGCCAACTTTAATAAAAAAGTTCGTTCTTAAACTTTAGAGAAGCCAAATCCATTCAAAAAACAATGTAACATACCAAGCTACGAATGAAATTTACTAAGCTGGAGTACATAAGAAGACAGCAAATAGCTGAACTATTTTGTCGAAAATAGTTTACCTTTACAGTGGAAAATGTCAAC
>BRYE01000019.1:10641907-10644407 GCA_030159115.1 Actinidia arguta var. hypoleuca
ATTTCTAATTAATGGTGAGTGGAGTGGGACTAAAGTGGGTAAATAGCAAGCCATCTGGCAAGCATTGCAAGGCATTGTTTAGGCTTGTACTCTGGTGCAGTGTGACCCCCTCCCTGCATTCATGTGCAAGTAAACAATTAATTAGCTTCACTTCTCAATTCATCATTACCTCCTAATTTGAGCTAAAATAATTGACAAAAATAGAAAAATCATAATAAATGTCATGTGTATATGTAGCATCCCCTATATTCAGAAATGATCTGGCTTTTCTAAAATTCAATAATTGAAATTTTATTGTAAAATTGTCTCGCTTTGGGCCCACCAGGAGCCCTTCTCAATTTATAAGCCTCGTTGAAAAGATCATTTACGTAAAATATCATGTTAATTAGATATTGATAGACATATTATAAAAAACACATTTGTCAACAGGAAAAATACAGTCAATGCTCAAAATCCCATATGACCTTCTTGAGTGTCTACAAATGCCGATTAGCGTGATTTTTACATATAATCTTCTCGGCAAGCCATATAATAAGTTCAATGGTTCGGATAATCAAGAAGAGCTAGTGGTGGGTCCAAAACGAGCCAACTTACCGATAAATTTAAATTCTAAAAATTAAAGAAGCTAAGTCCATTTGAAAAACAATTGAAACTTACTATGCTACCCGAGAAGACAAATAGGAAGTGAAATATTTTACTTATATACAACAATCACGGAAGAAGGGGGGTTCTATGTTTCTTGCCTTTACAGTGGCGAATGTCAACCAATAATTGTAATTTTCATTGTCCACTGTGTATCTGCATTAATAAAAGAAAACAGTGTTATTAAAAAAAAATTAAAAAAATGACAGGATTAAGTAGCAAAAATTTACTAAACTGACCCTGCAACTTGGCCATCTACAAACCATGGTCGCCAAGCACTTTCAATACTCAAATTTAGAGCTTTTATCCATGCGGCAGTAGCTATGAACGGAACAACAAGGTCGTGATCACCACTGTGGCATGAAAAAACTAGGTTTTAATTAACAAGTTAAAGAAAGAGGATCGGAGAAAAATCACATACATCTGTCTAATATGAACGCACGTAGTAAAACCCAAAAGGAGGACACAAATCTATATTGTACAGTCAATCTTAAGAAATGAGATAGCAAAAAGGTTTTGAATTTGTTGCATAAAAAAACAATTTTATACTAAAGGTAACAAAATCGAGCGCGTATTGGTTTAGGCTAGCCTAGGCAAGGGAAACATAAAATTACTTATGTGCTACTAATCTAGTTGCAATTATTGAGAAACAAAAAAACTAGATGCACCTAAAAAATCACAAAGATTTAAAAAAATTTTGAAAAGACGTTAAAACAAGTTGTTGAAAAAGAAGCTTTAATGAAACTATGATTTTGTGCTTTATTCAACAATGAGATAACGAAAGTTGGGTTATAAGTTGTTGTCCAAAAAGAAGCTTTAATGAAACTATGATTTTGTGCTTCATTCAACAATGAGATAATGAAAGTTGGGTTAAAAGTTGTCCAAAACGAAGCTTTAATGAAACTATGATTTTGTGCTTTATTCAGAATTGTAGTTATTTTCATTTATATTTTTCACAAATTATTTGTAGGTGAAATTCAACCATGAAACCGATTGAGGAATCTTGAGTAAAGGAAGACTAGAGACCAGTTATTTTACCTGTATATCAGAGATCTAATATTCTTTTTGGTAAGATTCTTATGATAATCAACACTACTCCATATATTCTTGGTGTAAGATAAGCTCTTGTTGCATCTCACCCACTGAATTATTGTTCCCTGATGTACATTATGAGCAAAATCATGCAATGAAACTGTATTGAATTTAATGCTTTGAATTTTTGTTACCTCTCGAACATGAAGGGCCTCTTGGACACTTCTATCGTTAGCCCAAAGGTATGACAAAATGTAATGTTGACGCTGCGAAATAAGCATTTCGTTAATTCTAGTTAGAGTGCTACAAAATAAAAAAATTTGGTTTTTTTTTTATTTGTAATCTTCATTGAACTTTGTCAGTCTTTCATCAAAATTGTTTTGAAGTTTTTGGGTTACGGTTGAAAAAGTCTTGAAAAAGTCCACCAAAGACAGGAAAAAAAGGCAAAAAAGGGTAAAACCAGCAAATTTTTTTTTGCCTTGAATGAATTTATTAAATTTGGTCATTTTAAGTTTTGGGTTCTCTTAGGGTTCTCTTAGTTCTTTAACCAGAAAATAAAATATCTTCAAAAAAGCAAAAGCAGTTCATGAAAAACCTCAAAAAATGTTAACGAAAACGCATGACAATGAAAACATTGTGTTTTTCGTGCATCTATATGACAGCGAGGACAAAAGAAAGAGGTTTACCCGACACCACTCTTCAGGGAGTTCATGCAGGGAATCGTTGAAATCTATGTTGTGCTCTTCGAGTATGCTTCGATTCCATTTTCGTGCCATTGGTCTTGGGCAATAGACATGACATTTCGGCTCCAATATATTTGCCATAT
>BRYE01000019.1:10651907-10656907 GCA_030159115.1 Actinidia arguta var. hypoleuca
CATATTTATTCACACTAATATTAATGAATTGAGTGGAAATAGCCATACCAAGTTTGATTACCTTTGTCCAAGAATAGGGGTTCAACTCCAATCTCGGCAAGAGCCGGCTTCTGGACTTTGCGTAGTTAAAAGTAAAAGGACCTACACGAAGGACTGAAAATGTTAAAATAAAAACAAAACACAGATTTTACGAAAATAAATCAACACAGGATGCATACTTATATTTTACACATATTTTTACAAACTCTTTCGTATAAGTGTGCAACGTCCGCACATCTCGTGTAAACATCTCGTGTAAGAGAATTTATATATTTGTATGTATAAATAAGTGTGTTCATAACTTACATTATCTAATTTGTATATTTGTATATACAAATAATCACCCGTTCAACAAAAAAAAAAAAAAAAAAAAAACAGGCCAAATGGTTGGAATTATTTAGCTATAACATAGCTAAAAAAATCTAGGTTATGTTTCGATTTAATTGGATGAGGCCGTTGATTTCTCAATTAAAAATACTCCTTCTATTCTATATTACTGACCTTTTTTGAGGAATCTGACTTACATCTAATTTACATTAAATTTTTAATCTTAACCCTATAATCATTGTTTTGACTTCTTCCTTTGGTTAAAATTTTATAGAAAGAAAAAAAAAGGATAAAAGAGAAAAATTGCATACTTTTTTTTTATTGCATTTTGAAAGTAAACATATATTTTAAGACATCCTAAAATAAATAATAGACCATCAATATGAGATGAAAGGAGTTAAACAAAATGTAAAGTGATGAGTTTTATTTAGTATAGAAGGGTAATACTAGAACTAAAAATCTTTCTTCAAATAATGCATTAAATGATATTTATTTGTCTTCCGTTAATAATTATCTCTAATTACAGAGTTCTTTATTCAAAGACAATGGGAAGCCTGCTGAGGACCAAAATTTTTTTAACTAAATTGAGACAATCCAATTACTACTCAGTTACTTAGCATTAAATAGAGAGCGTATTAAATGGGTAGTGGTTATTTGTAAAAATGTTTATATTATAAAAAAATTATTTTTAAAAACAAATTAAAAGTATCAAAACAGTAATAAGAAGCAGAAATTGCATCAAGATGATAAAGATTCGGGGTGTCATAATCTACAATCAGTAACTGAGCCGAGATAGCAAAAGTTATTTGTTGTCCAAAATCAGAAACTGTGCAGAAATGATAAAGATTCTGATTCTATAATCTAAAATCAGAAATTATGCGAGATGACAAAGATTTTGAAGTGTTAGAATTTATAATTTGTTTCTCAAATTAAAATCAAATTTAAAAGTATTAAAATAATAATTTGACAGAATCAGCTCTTAAATAATTTTAATTTTTTTTTTGTTAGAGTCAAAAGCAGATAACCAGATAAATTAGCTGTGTCGAAATATTAGTTTAAGAAAATGATGGGCAAAGTCCCGTAAGATTGTGGTGAAGAACCAAAACAGAATGGCTATGTAACACCTGATACTGTGACAAGTGTGTATGAATCACATGATGCTATGATAATCGTCTGAGGTGTCGAATGGGGGAGGAGGAATTGTTGGCAACGTGGAGGGAATTGAGCACAAAATTAAGAAAATAAAATATAAGAATAATTAAAAAGGGATAAATTTAACTACTAATCTTTTTTTTACTTTCGAAACAAAAATATTATTTTTTATTTTTACTTTTGAAACAATTATTAAAATTTTATAGACTTAATTTTTCAACAAAAATAACAAGATTGTCTCTGAAATTTAAGTCTTTATATTTTTTTTCTCAAGTTACTAACGAAACTTTTGTATACAGAAATGATAAAATTACCCCTTGAGATTTAAGGCTTTCATATTTTTTTTTCCCAAAGACACCAACAAAAAATAGATAGACAATCTGAAAAATCTTGATAATTGTTTAAAAAATAAGGGAGGACAATTCTCAAAAGATTAGTGAAATTTATCCTAAATATATAAAAGAATTAAAGGGTTACCCCAAAGTTTTGGATAATTACATTAGCATCCCATCACCTATCCTCAGAGTTGTGGCAAAATGCTACGTGAATCTAGAAGTTGAGTGCTCACTCCGTACATTATTCAAAGACGTGGAGCAAATCGTAATGACTTGATACCTCGGGAGAGATCAATGAAATTTACAATTAAGAAATTATTTGACTATAACGACGTGGTATCATCACTCAATTATGTACTTACACAAAAAAAAGTAAATCTTAATAGATAAAAATAACTAACTCATTTAAAAAGTTGATTAACTGTCATGTATTTATAATAGGATTCATTATATGTACACGGTAATTTATAACTACTTAACTTCAATGACATGGAATAATTATTGTATTGAATTTTTTTCAAATGATTGGACTTGTATCCCAAGAAAACCAGTCTCTGTCTAGTTATTCCTCTGTTTCGGATCAAGCTTATGAGGTAAATCCAAACCAAAACGCTTCGAATTTGTTTCCAATTTCTAAAACCGATCAAAACTCACCTACAAAGTAACATTTTAAAGCATTCCAAGTCAATAACTGCGTACCGATTTCATAAACGAGTCCAGAAAGAGCAGAACAACCAGGGCCTCCAGTGAGCCAAAGGATCAATGGGTCTTCCTTTGGACTCCTCTCTGACTCTGTGAAGTAGTAAAATAGCTGCACATCGCCTACTCCAACATAACTTAACACATACAAATTTTTTTTTTTAGAAAAAGGTTAGAAATGGAAAGCTAAAATTGATTAGAGGGACAAGGAATTTGAAGGTGACTTACCCAGTTTCAAGTTTGAATGGCAGCTTACCAGGAAAGCCTGGTAGAGACTTGACTGGCTGCGAAAGAACATTGGAAATATCCAATAATATGATAAAAATAAAAAGCCACATGACTACCTTCAGAAATGCTCACAAATACTGTAATAAGTTTCTGAGAAAGTTTACATGTTACGCGCGCGTGTGTATATATATATATATATATATAGCCAGCAAAGGTGTGGATAAGATTGATTCTGATCTGACACTAAAAATTCGGACACCTAGCTGGCATTAATGTACTCAACGCTAGGATGGTCTTGCTAACCATAATTTAATTTGCGAAGGTTAAGTAATACAAAATGACAAGGAAAATAGTCTTTTAATACATATTTTGCATATTTCTCAGTACCTTTTTTTAATATATTTTTGTTTGAGATTATGAATAGACATTATTTTCCTCTTGTTTCGATTGATTGGCTGAAATAGAAAGGATTATTACATTGAATACATAGGACCCATTTTGGTGTTTCAACCAATCAACATAAGAGTAACAATGTTCATCCAGGTAGATGAACATAGACCTCGGCTCTATTTTAAGTGGTCATCCTCTTAGTTTTTAAGTGTGAGGTTCTGGATTCGAACTGATGGAACAGCGTCGATATCTTATTATAACTACTAACATCTAACCCATAACCCCTTTCTTATGTATATCAATTGACAAAAAAAAAGTAGATGAACATAATTACATTCCATATTTTAAAATATTTTTATAATTTTCAAGGCACTTTTTGTAATACTTCCACTGAAGTAATATTTTACAAACTCACAAATTTTACAAACTTTTTTTCTACTCATACGACACACGTCAGTGTGTTATTTCAATTAAGTACCAAAATTCTATTATTCCTTAACACATCGGTGAGTAAAATATGTTGTAAAGTTTACTAGTTTTTATACAATTTTCTTTTAACCACCGCCTATTTAAAGCACAACATCTTCAGCTCCAAATCATCAAACAAAACACAATAAATTTGTAAATAACCCTGTTTTGCGTAAATTCCATTTGAGTTCTCACTCTTTGTTTTATTTAAATCTTTGTTTGCCTGAAGTAGTTATATATAATGTAAATGTGAATGTGTATATATATATATATAGATATATATACACATGCACATTTACATTATCTAAACTGACCTACACCGGTATTCAAATAATTTGAATAAAGTTTTAGGCCTATTTTAATGATCTAAAATATTCATATTGTTGATCTCATTTAAAACTTTAATACTGTAAAAAATACCTTGATCGGATATATGTAAATTATCGATCAATATCAATTTAAATTAAGATAAATAGATATAATTATGTGCATCACACTCATTTATTAAGTTATAAAACAACTATGAACAACAGATATTGAACATGATTTTTTTTAAATATTAATCTTTATGATAAAATTTACAATTTACAATATGGATAATTTGAATTATCAAATGAGATGAAAACAAACAAAAAAATGTTTAGGCTGCGAGGCTGCTGTCCATTTGCTGAAAGAGAAGCCAGGTCCCATGTCAAAATCAAAGGGGAGAGAGAGAGAGAGAGAGAGAGAGAGATGGGGAGAGAGAATGACTATGGGGAAGCACGTGTCTACCTAACCCCCTTTTTTTTAACCTACTAAAAACCCCATTGTGGAAGTGCTTGGTACAGTAGCCAATTGTAATATTACTATCTATACTTTGGACACTGATCTAAGAAATCTCTTAGATATATTGATAGGTAGTAATATTAGCTCGAAGAAAAATGGGTGATAAATCTTTTCAATTCTTTTTTTTCGATTGCATTCTTTTTTTTATTAAGTAAAATTATTTAAATATTATTTATGGAATTAAAATATTTAAATAAAAATATAAGGGTATATGAATAATTTAAATAAAGACAAAAAAAGAATTAAATTAAAAAAAACAGAGATCCTATAAAAATGTTATCGGTAAATATGCATGTTATGTTAAAATATCAATCTTTAAGATGATAAATCTAAAACGGTACATGGGTACGCTTCAGTACCGATACTTATTGTGCCAATAATAAAAAACGGTATGCTAGGATGTACGGGATTGACAACTTTTGTGTAAATAGCATTTTTTATTATAGTCCGATTGGAATGAGAGATTTGGCGAGAAAAGAAAAAAAAATAAAATGAAATGAGAATGTGATCTCCACTTGTTTAGATGAATAAAGATGT
>BRYE01000019.1:10661907-10671907 GCA_030159115.1 Actinidia arguta var. hypoleuca
TCAAAACGAGGCGCCAACCAAAAATTCCCCATCATCTAGGGTGGAGAAAAGTAGTGACTTGGTCAAATACTCCTTGAAATGTTAGAATGCATCTCGCACTCATCTCCTCATAAAAAGTTGATATTTCTGTGAAGGAATTGAAAAAATAGGCGGCACTTATCAGAAGACTTACTGATGAACCGATTGAGTGATGTCGTCATACTTGTTAACTTTTGAACCTCCTTCATAATTCTTGGACTCTCAAGGTCCTTGATGGAAACAATTTGTTCAAGATTTGCCTTAAATTCCCACCGAGTAACTAAGTGTCCTAGGAATTTACCATAGCTAATTTCGAAGGAGCACTTAACCGTGTTCAGTCTCAGCTTATGCTTCGTTAAGATCTCAAACACCTCGTCAAGATTCCTCAAATGGTCTCATTTCTCTTTGCTTTTGATCACAATGTCATTAATGTAGGCATCTATGGTACTTCCTATCAGAGGCCCAAATATCTTGGGGATCATTCTTTGGTATGTGGCCCTAACCTTTTAATAACAAATGCCTTGAGGGATAATAAAGGCAATATTCTATTGATCTGGATCGTGCATCGTTATTTGATGGTAACCTCAGTAGGCATCTAAAAGTTTATGTGAATTTTGGCAAGGGCATTCAGTCTTTCGGATAAGCTCAGTTGAGACTTGTGAAGTTGACACACACTTTCCATTTGCCAATTTTTTTTACCACCACCGTATTGGATAATCAGCTTGGGTAAAGAACTTCTGGTATTGCATTTTTTCTCTCGTAACTTCTCAACCTCCTCTATCACCACGTCCATATGTTCCACCTCCGATCTTTTCCCCTTTGCTTCACAGGCTGAGGTTCACACATGACATTGAACTCGTGCCTGATGAAGCTTGGATCAATTCTCAACATTTCACATGGCATTCACGCAAAAACCTCGATAATTATTTTCAAGAACTCGATGAGTTTGATTCTCTCACGTTTCTTTATGTTCGAGCCAACAAGAAAGAAGCGATCTAAGTATGGCTCATCAAGTTAATAGCGAACTACGTCTTAAACTACTTTATCTTCTTGGATCCTGCCAACATCTTACAACACTTTCCTATCCTCCTCCATAAATTGCTCCTCTTTCATAGCTACTTTCGTGTTCACCGCGTCCAAGTAGCACTGCTTGGCCGCAATTTGATCACCGTATAGCATTTTTTCACCCCTAAGGGCGACAAATTTAATGACTTGGTGAAGTCTGTAGGCAACTCCCCAAATTCTATGGACCAAATCTTGTCCAACAATTGCATTGTAGGGAGAGGGAATATCAACAACCATAAACTCGATCTCTAGCTATTGGGAACGGCTTAGACTTTGAGGCTTACGGTTCTTACAAGCTAGTGAGCCTAAGCATTGAATCCGACTAATGAAGCTCAGGTCAGTTTTAAATCCGCTTGAGTTAACTTCAATTGTTTAAATAAATCATAGTACATCAACTCAACCATATTGTTGGAGTCCACCAAAATTCGTTTGATGTCATAACTATAGATTAGCAGTTGGATGACCAAGGGATCGTTGTGAGGGTGTAGGACCCACACGAGATCACCCTTAGTAAATGTGATGCTTCCTGACTCATTTGATCTCTATATTGACTTCTTAGTCATTGACTGGACCGAAAGGACGTCGTCACTAGCTTGACAATGTGGATGTCCCCCTTAATCCTATGCTTAAGCTTGGAGTTATTTGGACTCCCAATCTTGTGAATAGTTCTAACGAGAAGGTTTTTTTCCATGGCATTGTCCACATCTTTCCTTTCTCGATCAAACCTTAGATTAGATCTGACTTTGGTTTCCTCAGCCTTTGTTTTCTCTTGATCGATGAACTCCTACAAGTGCTTGGCTTACACTAGTTGATCTAAGAAAAACTTCAAGGTTCTGCAACTTTCTATTTTGTGCTATTTCTCTTCTTGGTAGGCGCACTTCCATCGTTGATTCATTTTCTTTGGATCCCCTCCCATGGGATATGCTTCTTGTAGTAGGGCTTGTCGTGAATTTTGGCAAGGAGCTTAAAGATCGATTCTTTGAATACCACATGGACTCCTCTGCCTTAAGGGGTCATCAAAAAGCCCAACCCAACCCAAGCCCAAGATAGTATGGGTTGGGTTTTGAAGCCCGTGGGTTGGCCCAAGGCCCGACCTGTGACCCACTTTGAAGACATTAATTTTTTATAATATTTTATATGTAAAGCATTAATATATATGGATTATTTTATGTAATTATACATAAATTTTTTCAGATTTGATATTTTCAGTCTTTTAATTTAGAATAAAATATATTTAAAAAAACTATTTAAAAGTCCGTGGCCCAAGCCTGGCCTGGCCTGGTCTGGTCTGTAGACCCAGGCCTAGTCCATTGATCAGTCAAAACCCATCAAGCCCAGCCCAAGTATGGCCTGGCCCTACGAAAAATGGGCCTTGTCGACCCTTACCCTGCCTTAACCGTCATTTGTGTTCGTCTGTGCTCTCCTTGTTCATTCAGCCTACTTAACATTGTCCTCCAACATGGCGTACATATCCACTCAGGACATGAGGTCTTGTAACTCGATTAGGGGGTTTAGCATTAGGTCATTCCAAAACTTCTTGCTGGGAATCAACATGAGCTTGTAGCTGACCACCGCAAGCTCTTTTGAGCACTCTTCAATATCTTTGTACACCTTCTAATACCTCTTGCTATAATTGCAGAGCATTTTGTTCTTTCCATTCCTCAGCTTCAAGAGAGAGCTCACGCCTTTTAGTATTTTGGTGTTGATGATAAACCAAGCTACAAAAAAAGCTCTAACAATTGAAGAAAACTCCTAATTGAAAGCTTAAGGGGAACACCCTACACATCAGTGCATCAAGGTGGTTTCAAAGTGCTATCATCTGTCAAATATGACTGATGTGTGATCTCGGATCTGATTTCACATTGTACATTGTGAATTTGGGGGTTTAAACTTCTTTTAAGGTTCAATTCCCTTAATCTCTAGTGTGAATGGCATTTGGTAACTCAATCAAGAGTTGTTCCATCAGAACAGACCTCGACATCCTAGCCTTTAACTGTTGGGTTTTGTATGCCCACATATCTAAATATTTAATTATTATTTGAAATGAGAATTCATATTATCATACATTAGATGTTGCTCTTTTATATCATGAAATGATATATCCCTAAGTTATCTAAATATACGATATATGTGTGGAAATGAGATTTATATACAGGACATATTACTCTCTGATTCTAGTAACTTAATTTGGTTCGTAGTCAGTGATAAGTTTGGATATTTCATCTACGAAGACTATAATACTCTTAACCTCTATACAATGTGATGATTTGTCTTAACCATCAGCGTAGTTGATTCTAGGTTAAAAATATTAGTATATTTGGAATACATTGAACTAGATCATCGTAAAAATATAAATCATATAAAGTTGTCACTTTATGATAAATCTTACATTCGCTATTGGTAATTGACTCTTAATCCTGAGAGAATGGTGAATTTAAGTTATTGACATTACTCACTTTGATTTACCAATGAGTGAGGCTCATTAGACCAACACCTTGGTATCTTAAGTAGTCATTATTAGATTTGTTGGAACAATTATCCTTAATGTGGAATCTCATTCTCTTCTAGAATAGAGAGGGTATCACTTATGAATTAATTCATTTATTTAGTCATTCAAATTTGGATCCAGTATTTTCGGTAAATTATTTATCAAAATAAAAACTTATTATTTTGGTGACTAAATGAGAAATGAATTAGGTATCATAAGAGTTGAAAACAATTATGGTTTGGTTGACAATTATTTAATCCAACCCTAATTATTGGTACATATGAAGAGGGATTTTAATTGCAGTGTTAAAATAGCGATGAGGGTATTTTTAGTCTTTTGCTTTAGAGTGCAATTCTAATTATTTAATAAAATTAATTTGGATTAATTAAATTACTAAATTATGTTATGAGATAACTAGGAGATTTAGTAGTTTAATTGGAGCCAAATCAGAACTCTTTAAGATCTCTAGCCTTGCCATAATTGAAGACCTAGCCTAGATATATGTATATGGGACTGCCAATCCTTCATAGAATTCATTATAAAATTTTTGATAGAATCTTTGAGAGACCACACTCTAGAAAGATTGGTTAGACTTGAGAAAAAAATGAGAGAAAATCAAAAAGTCTAGGAAACTAGAAAAACAAAAATCAAAAAGTGCTTAAGATTATATTTTGCAAAAAACAACCTGCAATAAAAACCAGTGCATCAATCTGTTCGTGTTCAACTGGTTGAACCTCTTCATCAACCAGTCAAACACAACCTACAGTAACAATCTACTTATGTCAACCGGTTGAACTATTTCTCAACTGGTTGAAGGTGTCCAGTGGCAGCAGTCTGTTCTAGTTCAACCAATTCAAGTTTTATTGAACCAATTGAAGACGTCTAGGAGGTGCAATAGGGAGGCAGATCCAGCAACCAAAATTCAGACTTGATTTATTCTCATGATATTCAAGGTATATCTGACTCCCTTTTAATCAATGTTGTATGATTTACATGACTTTAAGATCTGGAAAAAAAATTATTCTTCCATTCGCAAAATCCGATCCCTTTCACTAATCTCGCCGAGATGATTGATCTTGCAGCAGTCGTTACCTTCACTACCAATTTTTCCTGCATGTCTCTTTCTTTCTTGCTTTGCTTGGAATTCAGAGAATCAAGAAGGTCCTCGTTGGAATCATCTTGGCTCAATGTATCTTTATGTCTGCTTGAAGCCACAGTTCGGCTATCGCCATGACTTTCTACCTCGTCATAATGCGATAGAGCTCACTTGCCTTTTGAGCTACCCTGAGGTGCAGCCTCTCGCCCAACCTCCATCAACTCCGATGATGATCCACCTACCATGTGGGCAAGCATCTTCAGGTTATTGACCACTAAGACTTGCCTCATTTCTTCCATTTTAGCCTTCATGTGTCTTATGGACGCATCTCTATAACTTCATCGTCAACGAGGAGAAACTGACCTGGAATAGTCCACAGCGGCTCTTTGAGCATCGTCAAATAGCTTTGTTTCCCTCTCGCCCGGTGTTCTTGGCACGAGTGAGAACTCCCCTCGACCTTCCCAGCTACCTTTATCGCTGTTGTAGATTTTAAATGCCATTAGGTCCAACCTTGTGTTTAGAGTCAGTTTTTTCCAAATGGTGCCAATTGTGGGGTTGTAGGATAGAAGAAAATCGAATGCAGACAAGGTGGTGGTTGACTAGTGGTTCCCGGTAGCTGGATGTTATTCGACAAAGTCTGCAAGATAACAACAATGAGAATGATTGATTGGAGTTGTTCCAGGAATGACTTTCTGATGGTCAAGTTAGTGACCAAAGAATATGGAAGAAAGGAGAATAAGAGAGAGAATTTTTTGCTTTGGTTCTTAGATAAAGAAAGTCCAGAGAGAGTGAGAGTGGCATACCCTGTAAGAGAAAGGGTCTATGTCATTTTATAGTGCAACTTGGCACATGCGGGGACGCGCCAACTACTGTATCAATGAGTACGCAACTGCCCCAATGATGCTCCTAGGGCGTGGTTGGTACTTGCCCATCACATCATCAGTGTTCGAGTCCAACTATGCGGGTGGTAGAGAAAATTTATCACGTACGCTACTCTCTGACCCTGAAGCTAAACTTAAGAAACACCACCGGACTAAGCTTGCCAACCAAACTATTATGTTAAGATGCTGACCGGACTTGCCACGATACGACAATTTGGTGGCAGTACACGTTTGAGCTTGCCCAGGAATGAAGTTGGATAAGGCATATTATACAAAATGGTGCCCAAAACAAAATGTGCAGTCAAAGTTTTGAAACTTCATTGAAGCTTTATCCTATAGTGAGAGAGAGAGAGAGATATAGGCCTACATTCGTCTTAATTTCTATTTTTTTCAATATATGTTCCTACATTTTAAAACATTAAGGTGGGTCTTTCCTTCGCTTAACATACATTTTAATTATATATATTTTCTTTGGTAAGTACATTTTAATTATATTATTTGGACCATTCATTTATTTACTCTTTAAATTGAGTTTCACTTTTTATCAACCAGCACATACTTTAGCTAACATTTTAGCTTATCCTATTGAAGATGCTCAAATGAATATTGTTTCAAAATAAAGAGTCAATCCATGAGTAGGGTTACTATGGTCGCGCCTACACTATTCGCCTCATCTTGGGCCTCATTCAGAATAAGTTGTTGTTTTTTTTAAGCTACTCTGATTTTTATTTTTATTTTTATTTTTAGTGAACTTTTTTTTAATCATTTGATCAAAATTTTATACTTTTTTCAGTTTCTCTTGACGAAAGGAATCCAAAAATATTAAAAAAATTCATCTAATTTGAAAAAAAAAATCACTAAAAACGAAAAAATATATTTTCATGTATAAACATAATCTTAAACCGGCAATTTATAATTACCCACCAAATCCCAGTACCACTATCCCATTTGTCCTCTTGCCAATTCCAGAACATTTTTCTTTTCTTTCCTTTTTTATTAGTTTGGTGAAATGCAGCTAAATCCAACCTCCAAATGGCAAGCATTTTACTAATAAAAATATAAAATTATTTTTTTCTTTTTTCTTGAATAATCAACTCTTCTTGCCAGGTCCTGCATGCTTATACAAATCTTTATGTTTGAATAATTGGATTTATTGAAGAAAATAAAAAAAATGAAATAGAAATGAAACTACTTATTAATTTTTCACGACCAAACAAAAGGAAAATATTGTTTTTCCTTAGAAATATGCATTAAATTTCTTATTTACCTAATCCAACCAAACAAAATTAAGGGTTTGAATTAACTTCTATCACTTCATTTTTTTCCCTTTCTCTTCACAAATCCAAGAAAAAAAGAAGCAAGAACTCATGCACTTTTGTTTTTAAGTTTTTCATTTGTTTGAACGTTTTTTACTGTTTAATAAAAGTTTTATAAATTTTCGGTTCATCAAAACGACATTAATTTAAAAATAAATTTTTTTTGTTCAAAGTTGAAAAAAAATCTATTAAAGACAAAACAAAATAACTGATTTGTCGAGTAAAAAATATTTTTTGTCTTTAGTGAACTTTTTTCCAAATTACATGAAATTTTTATATTTTTTATATTTTTTTGTCCAATAAAAATTGAAAAAATATCAATTTTTCATCAAACGGTATAAAAAATTCACTAAAAATAAAAAACAAAGCAGCTTCACCTTAATTTAGAAATGGTTGGGTCCTTCTGATGCAACCCCTGTTAGAAAATTTAATTGGACGTGTTTACCATTTTTGAATCAAACCGCATTCTAAAAAGTAAAAATCAGAAACTCAAGACTAAAATCGAAAAATTGTAAATAAAAATTACACAACCACCAGATTATAAAACTTAGAAGAAATGGATTGAGACATGTGTTTGACACAATTTTCTTAAGACAGATTTCGTTTTCGCTAGGGTGCTCATGATCACTAGATGTCTCTCTCCCAGGATACAATAATTTTTTCACAGATTAAAAGCAGCACTACAATTTATCTGCGTGACAAACAGACCAATGGATGAATTATCTTATTACGGATTGACATAGACATGAATTTGAACTCTTCGAATTGAATCGAACGAATGAATAAATGTCAAAATTTAAGGATGAATGAAGTATATATAAAAGATGAAGTGACACTAATAAAAAGTCATAACTCTTCACGGCGAAGGGATGCCATAGAAAGACACAATCATTCACCGAGGAGTTGCTCTTAAAAAAATTTTAATTCATATTAAAAAATATATTTAATAATTCATTTTTTCTTCCAACAACCATGAGCAAGGACCTTCCTCTTTCTCATCAGTACCACCCGAATATAAGATCAGTATAACTGATAACATAAAGTGACAACTCTATCTCTTATGTTTCAATGTAGGACCAACATATATTCACATGATTTTGAAATATAGAATTACTCCAACCCAAATTGTTTTTCCTACCACTCTCACGCACACAAACACCTTCCCAAAATAATAATAAAAAAAGAGCATTATCCCAAGCTGCTGCATAAGTTTTGCAATGTAATTATATTTAGGGTGAAATACAATGACTTCTCTTGAGGTTTGCCTTTAATATACAAAGCAACTCTGACATTTGAAAAATTATAATGACCTCTCATGAGGTTTGAAACTTGTAACAGATTTTTTCTAAAAAACACTGACCACCCCTGAGATTTTGAGTTAATACACAAAGCACCCCTAAATTACATTGATCACCCCAGGGGTGCTTTGTGTATTAATCTGAAACTTCAAGGGTGGTCAGTGCAATTTTTTAAACGTCAGGGGCATCTATATTAAATGCAAATCTCAGGGGAGGTTATTGTAATTTTTCAAATATCAAGGGTACTTTGTGTATTAACATGAAACCTCAGGGATGATCAGTGTAATTCACTCTTATATTTACTCATTTGATAAAGTGGATAAAAATTACTTACCACATTGTTGGTAGAAAATATGCCGGCCCATTTAGAATTGTAGATCGTGGCTCTATTTAAAGCAATGGGTCTCACACTTTTTCACTAATAAATTGATAGATAATGTTCCCTCACCTGAACCCACCCTATCATGTGGAAAAATACAATTGTACACAGTTTCCAGTGATATACAAGGTTCTTAGGGGTGGTCAATGTAATTCACCCTTATATTTACTCATTTGATAAAGTGGATAAACATTACTTACCACATTGTTGGTAGAAAATATGCCAGTCCATTTAGAATTGTAGATCGTGGCTCTATTTAAAGCAATGGGTCTCACACTTTTTCACTAATAAATTGATAGATAATGTTCCCTCACTTGAACCCACCTTATCATGTGGAAAAATATAATTGTACTCAGTTTTGCCCAGTGATATACAAGGTTCCTTCTAACAACATAGGTTTTGCTTCTTGGATACAACAATGGATCCCTAATATTATCATTTGCTTGAACATGATGATCTTCTTCTTCCTTAAATTCACAAGGCTTGTCCTCGTCAATTCTCTCCATCCTCCCAAAACCAACACTATAACTCCTCCCCATACCACTAACCCATGCGGTTCGCTTCCACTCCTCTTTTTGCCCATCAACTTTCAATATCTCTACTTTAGTCCCAGGCAGGGGCGGACCCAGGTATGGGCCAGCAGGGGCTGGAGTCCCCCTGACTTTCAAGAAATTACAAAATTTCTTTAAGAAATTTTTCTTTGTACAATTCAGCCCTCCTGAAATATATTAATTTCTTTTTACACTTTGGCCCCCCTAAACTAAAATTCTAGTTCCGTCCCTAGTCCCAGACTCCCAGCGTCCCTCTTAGACACAACTGTCGCAAGCTCCCTAACATCTTCACCATTGACCACTTCATTTGCCGAGCCAACATTTAGGTTTCTAGGCACCGGCAGAGCAAGACACACCATGTTGGCGCTGCTAAACCGCACTTCGAGGCGCAACCAAATAGGCTTTTCATGTACAAGTCCCTAGCGTTGCAGTCCCTAGTGTTGCTTAGAAAGTTAGTTTTGATATAGTACATAGTCAGATTTGACTAGACACTATTCACATGTTAAATCTCTTTGGATAAATTATATTTTGCCCTTAAATTTTTATTAAAATATATTTTTGTATTTTTCAGATATAATTTTATCGATCAACTCTCTACATTTGGCCTTACATTTATATACCGTTCAATTAAGAGTCATGTGACATCTTTTTATGAAGTCAAATAAAAATATGATCATATGATCATCTTAAAAATATACTTTATACTTTAAAAAATATATTTCATAAAAAATAATATTGTTGAAACAATATGATTATTTTAAAAATATAACTTTTAAAAAGTACTACTATTTGAATAATGTCACCATTTAAAAAATATGACCATTGCAAAAAAAAAAAAAAAAAAATGTCCAATATAATGAAGAAATAGCAAAAAAATAGTAAAGAATTAATATTTTAATGAAAGATAA
>BRYE01000019.1:10676907-10684407 GCA_030159115.1 Actinidia arguta var. hypoleuca
TTAAGTAAATGGGCCCAGCACGGCACGACACGGCACGAAGCACGGTTGGCACGGAAGAAAAATGGCACGGCACGGCACGGTGGGCACGTTTGACACCTCTAGCTTGGGGTCTACGAAGGCAAAACAGACCCTATGGATCACCTAGATTCGTATAAAAATCTGATGCATCTCCAAGGGTACTCGGACGAAGTCATGTGCAAAGCTTTTTCTGCTACACTCAAAGGGGCGGCTAGGTCGTGGTTTCGAAAATTGCCTCCTGGAACCATCGATTCATTCTGTGATCTAAGCAGGCTTTTCGTCGCCAATTTCATAAGCTGCAGGATCAGGCAAAAGAACGCCTCCCACCTTTTCACCATCCACCAGAAAGAAACGAAGAACCTGAAAGATTACGTAAAATGATTTAACCAGGCCATATTAGAAGTTGAAGATCCCAGTGACAAAGTAGTTGTTATGGCAATGATGGAGGGGCTTCGCCCAGGTCCCTTATTTGATTCTCTGTCCAAGAATGTTCCAGAAACATTGTCCGTTCTCCAAAGTAAAGCTGATAAGTATATCGCCGCGGAGGAATTGGCCGAGACTAAACGAAGGCGAAGAGGAAAGGATGACTACAAAAGGAAAGAGCCTGATACAAGGCGATCTGATTATAGGGACGATGAACGGAGGAGCAAGAAGCCTAATCAAGACTCCAGGCGGATCAATGATAGGCGACCTCGTACCCCACCTCGCCGCACAGAGCTGGTGTTACCCCCGCTTAATGCTCCTATTGCCCAAGTTCTTACAGAGATCAAGCATGAAGAGTTCATCAAGTGGCCCTCAAAAATCAAGACTGATCCCCGGAAGAGAAATAAAAACAAATATTGCAAGTTTCATCGAGACCATAGCCATAACACAGAAGACTGCTTTCATCTAAAGGAGCAAATAGCCGACCTCATCAAACGAGGGTATCTGAGAAAGTATGTTGGCGATCGCCCCTCCCCAAATTCGCCAGAAAGAAGATACGGCGACAATCGACCTACTGCTGGAGATATCCAGGTCATACACGGCGGGTTCGGATCGGGAGGAAGTTCGAATTCGTCCAGAAAAAGGCACGCCAGAAGCGCTCACAAGCTGACCGAAGAGGTTTATAATCTCTCCTCGCCAATGGCCGATATCTACCCACCAATAACATTCAACAATGATGACCTGAGAGGCCTGCACCTACCTCATGACGATGCCTTGGTCGTTTCAGCCATCATCGTCAATTTTACCGTCCAAAGAATTTTGGTCGATAATGGTAGTTCGGCTGACATTCTGTTCATATCAGCATTTGAAAAGATGAAAATAAGGCTCGACAAATTGCAGCCCTTCCTGACACCTTTGATAGGATTTGGAGGAAATCTGACTCATCCGTTGGGATGGGTTAAATTGCCGGTTACTTTGGGGACAGAACCTCACCAAACTACCGTTTGGCAGAACTCCATCGTGGTAGATTGCTCTTCCCCCTACAATGCCATATTAGGTTGCCCAACTCTAGGTGGAACTAGGGTAATCACCTCAACCTACCACCTGAAAATGAAGTTTCCCACTTCAGTAGGGGTGGGCGAAGTGCGGGGCAACCAGAAAGTGGCCAGACAATGTTTCATTTCGGCTATGAAGATCGAAACCTCCCCAGAACAGAATACCCAATAGCAATTACCGATCAACGATGGCAAAATGGAACCTCTAAGGGACGAAGTGGAACAGGTGGTCTTGATGGATCCCCGAGAAACCGAAAACACTAAACCCCTCGAGGAAACTATCCCAGTCTCCATACATCCGGAATATCCTGATCGCCACGTTATGATCGGAACATAACTTATCGAAGAATTGCGCAGTGCTTTAGTGGAATTCTTAAAAAGAAACTTTGATGTTTTTGCCTGGTCCCAAGGCGACGTCCCGGGTATTGATCCCCAAGTCGCCATGCATAAATTACATACCAATCCGGCAAATCCTCCAGTTCGCCAAAAAAGAAGGAAATTCGCCCCTGAGCGGCTTCGAGTTATCAACGAGGAGGTTGCCAAACTCATCAAAGCCAAAGTTATCAAGGAAGCCCACTACCCGGAATGGTTAGCCAATGTCGTCGTCACCCTAAAAAAGGGAGGGAAGTGGAGAGTATGCGTGGACTATACTGATCTCAACAACGTGTACCCAAAAGACAGTTTTCCTCTGCCAAAAATTAATTTAATAGTCGACGCCACATCTAAGCACGAGCTTCTTAGCTTCATGGATGCCTTCTCAGGATACCCCCGATGTGAAAAAAACTTCATTTATCACAGAACGAGGATTGTATTGCTACAAGGTCATGCCGTTTGGTCTCAAAAATGCTGGGGCTACTTATCAAAGATTGGTGAATAAGATGTTCAAAGAGCTGATTGGAAAGACCATGGAAGTATATATAGACGACATGCTCGTCAAAAGCCTCGAAGCAGAAAAGCACATCGCCCATCTTGAAGAAGCTTTCAACATTCTAAGAAAACACCGGATGATGTTAAACTCTTCTAAGTGCATTTTTGGCGTATCATCCGGGAAATTCTTGGGGTTCTTGGTAACCAAACGAGGGATTGAAGCTAACCCGGACCAAATCCAAGTTCTGCTCGGAATGAGCTCGCCCTAGACAGATGTTTATCGTTTTTCAAAATTCTAAGGAAAAACACGCATTTCCAGTGGACAGAAGAGTCGGAGGAAGCATTTTAGCAGCTCAAAAAGTACTTAGGATCACCTCCTCTACTTGTCGTTCCGACCATGGGTGAAGAACTGTTTGTGTATCTCTCCGTTTCACCTACAGCAGTAAGTGTCGTGCTCATCCGAGAAGTGGACCGCGTCCAAAACCCGGTATACTATGTCAGTAAGGTCCTGATAGGTGCTAAGAACAGATACGTAATGATTGAAAAGCTCGCCTACGCCCTCCTGATCGCCACCAGAAAACTTTAGGATAATTCTCTAACGACCGGATACCTCGGGGAGACTCCTGAAATGGTCCATCGAGTTGAGTGAATTCTATATTAACTACAAACTGAGGACGGCAGTAAAAGCCCAAGCTTTAGCTGACTTTGTGGCTGAATCCACTCACGAGCCCGATCCAGAATCCTTGGAGGCAAATATTCCAAATTTAGAAAAAGACCTCGGAAGCTCGGAAAATAGTCTCGACAGCTCGGGAGAAAAGCTTGACAAATGGAGATTGTTTGTAGATGGATCTTCCAATCAACACAGATGCAGTGCAGGACTTGTTCTCCAAACCCCGGCAGGTGAACAGATGGAATACGCTATACGGATTGGGTTTAAAGTCACAAACAACGAGGCAGAGTACGAAGCACTCCTCGCCGGATTACGGGTCGCCACAAGGTTGGGAGTCCAGTCAATTGAAGCTTACAGTGACTCTCAACTATTGGCCAACCAAGTTCAGGGAGATTACCTCGCCAGGGATGTACGGATGGCGGCTTATTTAGATGAAGTCAAATGTTTAACTCAGAAAATCAAAAAGTTCACCATTCAACAGATCCCCAGAGAAGAAAACAGAAAGGCAGATGCCCTAGCCAATCTTGCTTCAACTTTTGATTTCATATCAGACAGAAGTATACCTCTGGAATTTCTATCCAAGCCAAGTATTGAGGTTGCCAAATCCATCTGTGCAACAGAAACCAACCCGACATGGATGGATGAGATCGTCACCTACCTTCAGAACGGAACACTACCAGCAGATAAACTCCAAGCTCGCCGAATCCGCTATAGTTCCGCAAGGTTCTGCATGCTTCATGAAATTTTATATAAACGATCCTTCTCTGGTCCTCTCCTGAGATGTCTTCGACTTGATGAAGCCAATTATGTGATGAGGGAAATCCACGAGGGCATCTGTGGAAATCATTCAGGGGCAAGGTCACTGGTACGAAAAGCAATTTGCCAAGGCTACTTCTGGACCCAGATGAGACAGGATGTAGCAAAATACACCAGGGAGTGCGACAAATGCCAGAGATTCGCCCCATCCAACCACCTTCCCCATACTGAGATGGTGTCAATTACCAGCCCATGGCCGTTCGCCCAATGGGGGATCGACATACTGGGGCCTTTGCCTCAAGCTCCGTTACAGAGGAAGTTCTTACTCGTTGCTATTGATTACTTCACAAAGTGGGTAGAAGCTGAACCGTTAGCCAGAATCACCGAAAAGAATACAAAGAATTTTGTTTGGAAAGGTATCATATGCCGGTTTGGAATTTCCAAAGTCCTCATCTTAGATAATGCCCGGTAATTCGACAATGATGGATTCAGGAAATTCTGCTCGGACCTCGCCATATCACATCATTTCTCCTCGCCTGGTCACCCTCAAGCCAATGGCCAAGTAGAGGTCACCAACAGAACCATCCTGAGAAATTTAAAAATGAGATTGGAGAAATCCAAAGGAGAGTGGGTGGAAGACTTGCCGAGTATATTATGGGCGTACCATATGACAAGCAGGATTCCTACTGGTGAAACGCCTTATTCCATGGTTTACAGAACTGAATCAGTGATACCCGTCGAAATCGGAATGCCAAGTTTCAGGACCTCAAACTTTGACAAAAATAGCAATGATGGCGAGCTGAGACTCGACCTTGACCTCCTTGATGAAAAACGGGAACAAGCGGGCATACGCCAAGCAGCTTACAAGCACCAGATCGCCAAATATTTCAATCAGAGAGTCAAACACAGGTCATTCTTACCTGGCGACCTAGTTCTGCAAAAAGTTACCCTATCAACAAAAGAGCCAAACGATGGGAAACTAGGACCAACATGGGAAGGCCCTTATAAGGTCGTCAAGGTATCTAAACCAGGGACTTATTGGCTAAAAGATATGAACAGAAAAGCACTCTCCCGTCCTTGGAACGCTGAGCATTTGAAGAAGTATTTCCAATAACGAACAACTCGCCTGAGCATAATACTTGTAACGATTCCTAGATTTTGTTCCTAGATGTTATTTCAATTAATAAAACTTCTCCAGTTTATTTCAGTCTATCACCAATTGCGGGGTGGGCCTATTCAAGATCGCCAGTTCATCGAAAGATGACGGAGGCATCTTAGTCGCCTAATTAAGATCGCCAGTTCATCGAAAGATGACAGAGGCATCTTGGTCGCCTAATCAAGATCACCAGTTCATCGAAAGATGACAGAGACATCTTGGTCGCCTATTCAAGATCGCCAGTTCATCGAAAGATGACGAAGGCATCTTGGTCGCCTAATCAAGATCGCCAGTTCATCGAAAGATGACGGAGGCATCTTGGTCGCCTAATTAAGATCGCCAGTTCATCGAAAGATGATGGAGGCATCTTGGTCACCTAATCAAGATCGCCAGTTCATTGAAAGATGACGGAGGCATCTTGGTCACCTAATCAAGATCGCCAGTTCATTGAAAGATGACGGAGGCATCTTGGTCGCCTAATCAAGATCGCCAGTTCATTAAAAATGACGGAAGCATCTTGGTCGCCTATTCAAGATTGCCATAAATCATTTAATGAAGGCATCTTGCTTGACAATTTAAAGTTGTCATTGGGAAATGATCTCAAACTCCTATATCAGGTCGCCAATATTCAAGTGAAAGTATTTAACATCGCCAAACTTGCCAAAAAGTAATACATTGCAAAGGAATATTCATTTAAAATTGCAGAAGAAATCATAATATTTATATTCAAATTTAAATTCGAATTACATTTTACATTTATGTTCAAGGGGTAGGGATATCGCCTTGAGGATCTGCGTCGCCCAGAGGATTCGCATCTCCTTTTTTGACTGTTTTTTCCTCGCCCCCTTCCCCTTCATCCTCCTCGGCAAGAAGGTTGAGGTCGAGACGCATCTCCTCTAAGTCTATGGCCAGGTCAGGATGGTGGTGACGGAGCTGTCGTTTGCAGAAATCAAACCCTTCACCAAAGTACTTCAAGGGGACACTTTCAACAGCCTCGGAAAAATCTGACGAGGATTTAAATTCTTCAACGGCCAGCTTTCCAGCACGCTCCACCCTTCCCCTCAAATCCTCAACCAAAAGCCCTGCCTTTGTCAGACTATCGGAGAAGGTGTCCCTTTCAGCCTTAAGTTTGGCGAACTCGTCGCCGACCTGCTGTTCCCGAGCTCGCGCCTCGACCAGTTGCTGCTCCAGATTGGCGGACAACTTTTAAAGGCGAGAAACTTCAGTATCCAAAGAGGCAGCTCGCCCTTGTTGAAGGCTTGCCTCCTCAACGGTCTCCTTGCTTTTCACCGCCAGAGAAGATCCGAACACAAGTGCCTACTACAAACAAATCTAATCAGATCAAACTGAGCATATTTAACAAGGATAAAATAAATAATAGTTAGTATCAAAATAATACCTGGTCGAGAGCTTGGAAAAATTTCGAGGCAGTCTGGTCCAGAGAGAGCTGCCCCACCTTCTCTTGATCAGTAGGACGGATTACCCCTCGAAGGATCTTCTTGGCCACGGAAGGGCTCTCCAAAATGGAGGCCCTCGGACCAAGAGCTGTACCCAACGAGGGCGAGCTACCCTCCTCGGGTTTAGAAGAAGGGGCCCCAGGATAGCTTGCTGGACCAAACTTCTTTTTGGGTTCAGGGATGGGGGCTTGCCCTTTGCCCTTGGGATTATCCCCAGACTTCAACCTTCTTACTCGGCGAGGTGGGAGTTTCTTCCACCGGGCACTTCTCGCCAATAACTATCCCTTCACAGCAGGAGTAGATTTTTTGGATGAACTCTCGCCTCGGGATCTCTCCACCCGCTCGCCGAGCTTCTTAAGGCTGATCCTCTTCGACATGGCTGCAAAAAAGAAAAAGAAGATATATATCAGACGTAAAAAATAATCAACAAGGGTAGTAAGGGTTTATACCATCCGATCTAAGCTCGGGGGATAGCTCGGAATCCGACCAGAATTCCGATGTCGAGTGCGGGCTCGATCCCAAAGCTGAATAAAATTCTAAAACGGGGTCTCGAATTTTTTTCTTTGACCATCTTAGTAAAGTAAGGTCGGGAATGTGAGGAACAGCCGTCCTTAGTTCCCTCCTAACTGTTCCTAGATATTCTATTGAGTCCTCTCGGGGTTGGTCGTCTTGAAGGGGTTCACCACGGGAAGAGCAGGACTCACACGCTTCACCCGACGTCGATGACGCTCGCGGATGCTCGCCATCTTTTCCTGATTCCGTAGGACCGGGCGAGCTAAAAACCCGACGAAAGGCCTTGGTTTTTAAGAGCATAGGGACCATGTAGCGCCCACGTGCCGCCACCGATTGTGAAATTTCATCATAAAATTCCTGCTCGTACGACAGCAACGTGGGTAGCTCGTTGCAGTGTTTATCTGAAAAGAAACCCATGTTAATACCAACCTTGTTAATCAATAAACCAAAATTGACAACTAAAAAAAAACCCGACCTGGAGTTCTCCACGACCTCGGAATCTGTGGTACTCCCTCCCGAGGTTCTTCATCAAAAATCTCCCAACTATCCCCGGAGGCGAAGAAGAATCTGTTTTTCCACCCCTTC
>BRYE01000019.1:10691907-10694407 GCA_030159115.1 Actinidia arguta var. hypoleuca
TGATGAAAATACCATCTAGTTTTTTGGACATGAATTAATAAAAAAATTACTAATGACTGTTGGGTTTATTAATTATCCATAAAAAGAGCAATTTAAATTAATTTTATTTCATTTCTCTTGAACAACTTGAACCTGGGCTACTTCAGCCTCTTGGCAAAAAGGCTTGAAGAGGCTCAAATTTCTTTGGACTTGGACCGAACATGGGTGGACACAGCACTTTGGAGCCACTTTCCATGGAGCCCACTTCAAGTTGGGAAAATTCAGTAATTCACATTTGGACAGTGGGAATTGAATGAAAGTCGCTCAATAAACAAATGCTAGGACACACTATTTTTAATTTTTATTAAGGTAAATTTATTGAAATAATCACTTTTACTTAAATGTTTTTACTAATTCATGTAGACCCATCAAGTAGAGCCTCTGAAGTCGTCAAACTTATTTGCACTCCATTTAAATAATCCTTATCATATAATACATTTTAATATACTGTATAAACAAAAAAAAAATAGAAAATAACTCAACAAGACTCTGAAAAAAGAAACCACAAACAATATCATATGCATCAAACACGTTGGGTATTGACAATATATTCTTGGAAAAAATAAAATTCCTTTTCATTCTGAATGTTATTAATTGGATCCTCTGATCTTTTTTGTAGTACTTTCAATCACACAAAAAATGAATTCAAACTCTAAAAGAAGGTGTGAAATCTAGTTTCCTTGCACAAATATAGGAAAGATTAGGTTGAAGATCATTCGGAATTAGATTCTTCTTCCACATCACAATTAATTTGATTAACCTAAAAATTCAAAAATCTGACTAGCAAGTAGCATAAACCCAAATAGATCCTTACGCTCATAAGCAATCATTAAGGTTTGAGAACAAATCGGAAATCAAACCCCTTACATAACGTAATTTGTAAAATCCCTAACCAAAAAACTTACGCAAGTGAAATACGAATAGAGAGAGAGACCTGATGCCGGAGTTAGATTGGATGTTCTGCGATGTAGTGGTCGTTCCGCCGGGAAGAGAGAAGCTTATCCAATATTACGGAGACGCTTTCCTTTTTATTAGTAAATTAGACTAAAAATTTGGTTAAAAATGTTAATTTAGCTTTTGACTTCCATCCAAATACACCAACTTATAAACACATTAAATCCACTGTTTGATTTAAAAATTATTATCAATTTCAACAATTAATAAAAAATTATAATTAATTGATAATATTTTTTCTACATCGAAAAACTGAAATAATGCACAATAAAAATAGTTTTTAAATTATCAATATTAAATAAAATTGAGAAGTTATAAATCATTAAGTCTCTCAATAATAAATTGAGAATTTATCACGTATCATATTATGAAGTCTATCAGACATAATTTGTACATCGAGAGAATGGCAATGTTAATTCCAACTACTAGTGAAAAGTTATTAAAAAAAAATAAAATAACTATCAACTGTGAATTGTTAGAATGTTCTGAATATAAAAATAAATTTTGAAGAGTTGATAACATATCAATTTGTAAGGATTTAGCATATATGAAAATTAAGAACACATCAATTTGCAATTTTCGAAAATATCCCATAGATAACATTTCGATTTTGGAATCTTTGAAACAGAAATTTAAATCCAAAAAATCTTACCGATTACGATTCATCAATCTTCACGTTTTGTACATAACAACTGAATAACGTACATTCCATACTCAAGGAATAAAAATGTAACTTAACAGAAATCTAACTATATAAAGATATAAAAATCAATTTGCATCCCTAAATTTACAAAAACAAAATGAACTTTTTGTACACTAATAAGCTATTATGATTTATTTTAGTATAAATATGCTTAAATGAAGTCTAATGTGATTGATCCTAAAAAATATTATAATTTTTTGGGGTTGGTGATAAATTACATCACATTCTTAAAGCTAAGTAATTCCAAATCTTAATTCATCCATCACCTCAGCCATACAAAATCATTTAGCTTTGCAAATGAAGTCTTCTTAAAAAATACTATTAATTGAGAGCATTGCATTTCTAAAACTACACAACACACACATACCTCAATTATTTCGAATTCCCAACTAATTCTTCATGGTATAGGAAGGGTGTATGAGAAAGTTAGTCAAATTACGAGTTAATGCATCATGGTGGTGATTTGTTATGTGAGAAAAAATTATTAGGGTTTGTGACTCTAATCTGCTTGCATTTGAAACATGTGTTATTTGTATCATCATAAAATTTTGCACAAATAGGAATGGTAACGGGACGGGGCAAAGCAAGGCGGGTATTACAAAACCCGCATCAGACCTGCCACCTGCGTAGATTTTTTTTATAGCCTTTGCATCTGATCCTTGCGGATTTTGGGATTACCCGCCCCACACTTTTTATTAATCAATAAAGGGAGAATTTATTAAATAGTCACAAAGTTACAAAATAAACCCTAACCTAAATGCTTATCTAAAAATATGTGTATACTAGGCCATAAGTGTAATTAAT
>BRYE01000019.1:10716907-10729407 GCA_030159115.1 Actinidia arguta var. hypoleuca
TTTTAAACTCTAATGAGTACGCTTAATAGGTAATTTTTTTTGTGCGTAGTGCCCGTGAGCGCATACAATTTTTTGTATATTTTTATGGAACACTTTTACGAAAAACCGTTTGGTTGATAATTTTAAAATATACTTTTAAAGATTATTAATTAAAAAAAATAATTTTAAGAAAACCCAAAAAGACATTACCATTTTTGCTAAAATGTATATACACGGCTTGAAAAGGCTGATTGTTTTTGTTTTGAAAAAATAATAATTTTGAGAAGTGTTTGAAAAAATCATTCTAAAAATTGAACAATTTCTTGTCCTAATGCACTTCTAGCACAATTATAAAGATTTAAATAATACGAATCTCGAACCATAATAATAGGGCTAGAAGGACATTTGCATAAGATAAAAAAATTTGAAAATAAAGGATCTAGTGCTATTTGGGATGAAGAGGTGACTGGTGGGGATTTACTTGGAGAGAAAAAATCAAAAATAGTTTATTTTCCTTTTTGTTTGGATATTTTGAAGAGAAAATTAGTGCATAATCTTTTCTATTTTATTTTAAAAAATAAAATAAATAACACAAAAAATATAAAGTTTTTATAAAAAATGATATAGCTAGGTTTTTGGTTGGACTTGGTGACCTTTTACTTGGGCGAGAAAAACGGATTGATCAGACGAGATTTGGGCCGTTGAATTGTAGATCCCAAAAGCCTATTTGGGAAAGGGTAATACTACAGTTATGCCATCAAAACGATGTCGTTTTGGTGTAAAAAAATAAAAATAACGTCGTTCAACTAAAAGTCGCGTTTGTTTAACAAACCAAACCGACGTCATTTTTGTTTTTTTGCACCAAAACGACGTCGTTTTGGTGCGTGCGGTAACAAATGCAGTGACATCCGTGGCGACTTTAGTATTACCTTCGTTTTGGTGCGTGCGGTAACAAATGCAGTGACATCCGTGGCGACTTTAGTATTACCCTTGGGGAAAAAGTAGGTTGATAGAAAAGATAGGATTATGTGGGAAAGAACATAAAAAAAATAATACAATTCTTTTTTTTTTTTATTTAGATTATTCAAACTTGATTTGAGAACTTAATGAGTTTCAAGTATATGTTAGAGTTTAGATTATTTTTCAAACAAACTAATATCAAATGAGTTTTAATCGAGCGCATCGCAATATGAGAAAAGTAGTAGATTGTTCAAACTTAATTTGCAAACTTAACGAGGTTTATAAATATATCTAAATTTAATTTATTTATCAAGCAAATTGATCTCAAACGAGCTTTTAATGAGCTGATTAAGAACCAAGCTTAAGTAGTTTGGTTCGTTTATCATCCCTATTTTCATTTGAATATTTATCTAGTACAGAAAATAAGAGATAAACAGTGGTAATCTCCCTTTGTCGACACTTTCTCAGTTAAGAATAAATCTTGGTATTCTCTATAAAATACCTCATCAATTACTAATAAGAAAAGAAAAATAAGAAAGTCAAGGTAAATTAATATTTTTATTTTAAACCAATCACATTCTTTTAACAATAATGTTATAGACAAAAAAAAATTAACTAAAAGTTTATTAAATATACACATGGAATTCCCATATGTATTGTAGATAAAATTAGAAGACACATAGTAGAGTTTTAATACATATGATTATGTCGTGTGAATATTTAGTAAAATAATTTAGTGTCTATAACATTATTGTACTTTTAAAGTCTAAAGAAAGAAAGAATATATGAGATTTAAAGTTACCTTTGATGCCACTTTCACAAATTTTGTTATGCTAAGTAGGTTAGTGATTTTTAAAATCCTTTTCTCTTCAATTACATTCATTTTTGTCTTTATTAATGTAAATAAAAAAAATCTACAATATGAACGATTTAGATCGAAAAAATGGACAAAAATATAATTTATTTTTGAACTACAGAGAACCCTGATTTATTTACGTACTTATCTTATTGGTGGGAGTTTTTTAGAGAGAAATTTTAGAATTGAGATAAGTAAAATAAAATAATAGAGTTTTAATTTATGTATTATCAAATAAACTAATATGTTTTGGGGTGGTTTGGTCAAAAGAATTCAACTTTTTAGTTTGTCCTGAATAAAAAAAAATTGAAACAAAAAATAAAAAAATATAGCATATTTAAAAGTCCACTAGAGAGAAAATTCAATTTTATCAACCATTTTGAGCATTCTTTTATGTTTTTATTGAGTTTTAAAAATCCGTCTCTTTTTTATCATTCTAGTTGCTATTTTAATTGGCGGCTCAAAAAAAGTACAAAATATGAAAATGACCTACAACTTGAAAAATTATTAAGTGCTTCTAGCTTTGTGAGCCATATATTTGTATGAACTTCCACGAATAAGCTCGTAAAATATTTATAATTTGTAGTTCGTACAACACTCATCAATTCTGGAATTTGTTTGAATAAAATTTACTTACCAAAAATAAATTATAGGAAATGGACTTTCACTTCACTTGTTCGATATGGCTATTTGTATATGAAAAAATTTATAAACACGCATAAATTATCTATGTTTTTTATTTTAAAGAATTTATATTAATATACGTGCAAATAACTGCTTGCAGCATTATTATTGTTTGTTATTTTCTTTTCACTAATTAAAGTGATCACTAGTCACTTTCACAAGATGATCATTTGTAATTTTATTTGCCCTTAAGGAGTCCCAGGTCACTCTCTAGCCTTTCTTGATAGAGAGATGTTACGTTTACAACCGGTTGGTTTACAATCGGTTACAACACGTCCAAAACGACATCGTTTTGGACGTGTTGTAACCGGTTGTAAACTTAGCATTTCTCTTCTTGATAATAGTAAGTACTAAATGTCTCTGTCAAATGCCAAAGGACAATTGCATATCTCACTATTTTCAATAATTTTAATTCATTTCATTTCTTATCTATTTTTACCTTTTACTTTGAGGAGCTATGGTGTGGACTGTGGAGTAGGGGTGTCTAAAAAACCAAAACAACCGTGTAATAGATTGAACAGTTAGATCTGGTTCTATATTTTAAATGGTCCGGTTCTGTATTTAAAAATTTGATTTAATATGATAGATCAAAGATAAAAAAAAAAATTAACTTCATTCTTACGACCGAGTTTTAGTTCAGTTTACAACAACTAACGGTCCAATTTTGATTTACAATTTTGTAAAACCATTACTATCGCTCAATTTCAAATTTTATAACCAACCTCTTAACTGTGGTTGGGTTACCTAGCTACAGTACTAAAAAACTCTCAACAGCTTAACTGGCTATTTAACCAACACTCACTGGAGAGGAATCTTCTAGATTACGTGTATTCTGCCCAACACCTTCCCTCACGAGTCAGGAACACTCCTACATTTTCCATACTTATGTAGATTGACATTATGCGCTTTGATATTATTGATAACGATTCACATTAGAGATGGTCATGATAACTTCATAAAAAAAATGTTGTTATTGTTAAAAAACATATATCCAAAGTTACTATACTATATATCTAAGAAGCCTTTGTATATACTCCACATATACAACCCGTCCCACAGACGTGAAAGTGGTTCTCTCATGGATAATCACCATTATAAATCTTCCAACTTACCTTTGCTTTTCCTTTTTTAGCAAATCCCAACTACGGATGTAATCGGTTCGTTTGGTTCATTATTGAGTGAATTTATGAATCTTAATTAAAAATTTCGGTTTGTAAAATTTTGAAACCCATCGAAAGCTATAATTCTAATAAAGAAACCGAACAGTTCGGTTAGAGGAAATTTGGTTCGATTTTGTAGTTATGATTTTTTGGTTTGTGTTATTTTTTTGAGTCGAACAAAAAATTACTTAAATCATTATATTTCAAACAAAAATTGTAACAATTCAATTAAGTTTTTAAAAAAAAAATAGATTTATGGCCGATTTTTTTCCGAGCAAACTTTGGTGACTATTTCTGAATGAATAGTAAAAAATTAGATCTTCATCTATAAAATATGTGATGACTTGTACAATTTTTGGTTCAGTTCAATTTTAAATGATAAAATCAAATCTAACAAAAAAAAACAATTTAATTTAAAAAAAAATAAATAAATCCATTAATCAGCTCTACAAAATCATACCCAAACCAACTTTTTCATAGTCTACTCAGCCGTGAAAAAGGTTGTTTGACAAGGTGGCAGATTAGGACCCACACTCAGCACGCACAAATCTGCATGTATCAAATGCGGCATACGTCAAGAATCCATACTTCAAGCTCGGGAAGACTCTCTCACTTCAAAACCACCATTCTCTTACTCCGTCCACGTCAGTACCGACGCTTGCGAAATGCCACAATCTCTGGCGACCGTTTTGTCGGTAGCAACCGGTTTCGATTCTCCGGAGGTGTCCGGCGACGGTGACTCTCCGGCGACCGGTGAGACGTTGAGATGCCAGTCTGTTGCCGCGATGAAAGTGCAGAAGGTCTATCGGAGTTATCGCACCAGGCGCATGTTAGCGGATTCCGCTGTCATAGCGGAAGAGCTCTGGTACTCTTCAAAATTTTACTTAAATTTGAGTAAAATTTTCAGGTGATATGAAAGTATGAAACACTCAAATAGAAAACCCCTCTCTCAACATAAATTTTGAGTTAGAGCTTGATGAATGCTAGAATTGTACATTTGAAAGCCTTAACCTTTAAAATCTAGGTAGAAGAAAGAATCTCCCGCAATTTGACTACAGGTTTTAGTAAATATCACTTCGATGTAAGTTTTAGTGAAGGATTGGAGGAGATTTAAGTGGATTTTTACTCAATTTGAATTTGAGCCACTACAGTGAGGACTGTGTATTTTAATAGTTTTTTGAATTTGAGCAATTGATGATTGTTTTGAAGGAGGCAAGCGATCGACTATGCTCTATTGAATCACAGCACAATTTCGTTCTTCAATTTTATGAAACCGGAGACGGCAGCTTTGCGGTGGAGTCGAATCAGCTTGAATGCTTCCAAGGTCTGACTAGTCTAAACACTTTTCTCTTGATTGTTATCACAAGATAAAATTAAATAAGAAACAAAATTAATTCAATTACTATAATAGTTCCTGCTACAGATTTTGATGGGTAGACCCTGTTTTGTTCTTGTTTTCAGATCAGATAGAGACAGCGAGTAGTATTTATTCATGGAATTGACTGATATTGTCTTCTTAATTGGACTCTTTGGTAGGTGGGTAAAGGTTTGTCCAAAGATGACAAAGCACAAATATTGGCTTTCCAACACTGGGTTGAAGCTGTTAGTTTTGCTACTCATTTACCTGATGCACTTCTCTACAGTCCATAATTGGGGCCAAGAAAAGTTATCAGAATTCAAAATGAATGACTCAGATTCACTTGAGCTATGAATCCCACATAACCAAGTGAATCTTAACCATTCATTTTGAATTATGAAAATTTTTCTTGGTCCAAATTCTGGAACTATAGCAATGCTACTTAGATTTCCCTTTTTCCACTATCTTTCATGAATTTTTACTCCCTTTGTCCTTAATTGTTGATCCATCTTTTCGTTTTAGGATGTTTCTAATTTGTTACCGAAAAGTTCAAGTACAAATTTGTTAGTTTTCCATAACTCTTCCCACAAATGACTATGAATGTATTCAAAACTGACTATGAAGGGGCAGTATTGAAAATTTACACTTTTCAATTTAAATTTGAATACAATTATTACATGCCTCCCTGAGAAGTTAGAGTTTCCAAAACAAAACCAACAATTAGAGATAGAGGGAGTAGTATTTTTTTTTCTTTCTTTTTCTGATTTGCTTATCTGCCTTGAAAATAGCATGCTCTTTTACTAAGTCAGCGTTTGTGATTTCTGTTTTACTGGCTGTGAAATTTAGATTGATCCAAGGCATCGTTATGGCCATTGCTTACATAAATATTATGAAGAGTGGTGTAAAACAGATGCTGATCAGCCCTTCTTCTACTGGTAAGAGCAGTGTGCTTTTAATGATCGGTCTTTCTTAACGGGTTTTTGAAGGAGTTTCTAAATTCTTCTTGAAAAAATTGGAAGGCATCTCTTTTGATTGTTAGCGAATTAAAAGAGATATGTTAGGAATGCCTTATGTGGAACAAATAGTATGCTTAGGATCAAAGAGCTTGCTTTTCAAGCCCCGCACGCCACACTCTCAAATTGCACTCTGATGTACGCGATAACACCAACAGATAAAGTAGGCAAAACTTTGCCCACGTTGTACAGTGACTACAAGAGGCCTCTAGGTAGATTCACATGTTCCAAATCTCTATGGACTATGATGCTGCCCTAGAGAGAACTAGGAGAGAGAGCAATATGTGAGACAGAAAATACTCGATAGTTATTTGATTTGTTTTACGTATTAACATATAGAGCAGTAGAGATAACACGCGTCTATTACGTGGGGAGTCCAAATCCACTTAGTATGGTCAGAAGTAGGTGTTAGATAATATACATATAATTATTAGTACTCAAATTCTCATACCAATGTGGGTGTACCCTATTAGCCCCACTCAATAGACCAATTAGTTTGCTTACCTTTTCTTCTTTATAATGGGAATGACGAATGAGGGGCATGAGTAATACTTAGTTGTAGCAGGAGTTGATCTGCAACCCACAAATATTTCAAAGAAAAAAAGAGATACCACTCAAACAAAAAATTATGTTTTTATTAGTGCATAATGATAAATCTGAGGACTAAGAAAATATGATTCGAAAGTGGCTTAATATTGAGCAAGACTTGAAATTCTGTCATTTTGCTTGTTTCATGATTGTAGTTGACTGCTGAATTGGTAGTTATCAATCTAGTCTTTGTACACAAAGTGATGCAAGGGGATGCCTGAAATAAAAGCCCTCAATTAATTCGTCAGATGATGTCCTTAATTGTATGCCCTTAATTTGAAAAAGCAAAATCTAATTTTCCAATCAATGTCAAGAATTGATATGACAAGAACTTTGCCAATTCTTAGGTAATTTACTCTGCATCATTTGTTTTTGCATGTAATTCTCAGGCTACGTCTGGATGATCGTAATCTTTAGTGGAAATGAAATCTCATTACCAGAAATCCTATTGCCAGTAATTTGATGACTGATATAATCTTATTCAAGTGTTTGGATTAATCCATAAATCTTAATCAGGAAATAATAGTTTAGGAAATATATTTGAGTTTGCCTTTTCATATTTTTAAAGATTGGCCAAGTATCTGCTATTTCTGGGGGTAGTGGGATCAAATTCCTCTTAAATCTAGGGATCTTATGTTGACTTTATTCAGAGATCACGAATCACATTTGTAATCCTACTTTGGAGAAACAGTGGAATTATGAAGACCTGGAATCACATTCCCATTCCTCAAGATTCTTGACATCTAAACATACACCTAAAGGAAATATGATGAATTAAACTGAATCAATTAGTCTATTGCTCCTGTCAAGGCCAATATACAGGGATATGGCAGGAAGGTAGGAAATAAATGCAAATCATTTATGCTTGTATGTCATCATTGTGCCATTAGTTGTGGGAGAAATATGCAATGAAAACAAGTAGATACTCCACGGGTTAATAAGAATTATATGCAAAATGGAAATACTAAATTACTGTTACAAAATGAAAAAACATCCTGTTAGATTTTTTATTAGTTTATAATTTTCTCTCATCTAGACTGTGGCTGCTTCATAATATAGCAATTGTTATGTCAAAATGAATTGGATGCTGAAATATTTTAATTAGTAATTTCTATGTATTGCAGGTTGGATATTGGAAATGGCAAAGAGGTTGATCTTAAGGATTGCCCCAGATCAAATCTTCGGCAACAATGCATCAAATACCTCGGACCTGTATGTGATATCGCGAATCACTTATGCTCAACCTCCTTATCAAAATTGCATTTCTGATTCCATTGTTACAAACTGTATGAACTGCCAGCTCCAACTCATTTGAATCTAATATATTGCTATTCTTTCATGGGTTGGTTTTCGCTGAAAGCAGCAAGAGAGAGAACATTATGAATATATTGTTGTGGAGGGAAAAATAATGCACAAACAAAGTGGAATTTTTCTCGATACAATCAAAGGAAAGCCGGGGGCGAAATGGATATTTGTGATGAGCACCTCCAAAAAACTTTATGCTGGTCTGGTGAGTCCTGAAATAAACACCAGAATAACTTGTTGCAATTTTCTTCTATTTTCAACTCTTCCACAGCGGTTTGGATCCTGAAACATTAATTACCTTCAGAAAAAGAAAGGATTGTTTCATCATTCCAGCTTCATTGCTGGTGGGGCTACTTTAGCTGCTGGAAGGCTTGAGGCAGAGGATGGAACACTAACGGTAACAAAATCATACTAATATTTTTCAATTTGCACACATTGCTTTATTGTTTCGAAAACATATATTTGGATCTTTTCTAATCTCTTCATGGTTTGATCCTTGTTGATTTCTGGCTATCAATTTTTTCTAGCCATGATCCTCGAATTATGATCATTGAGTAGGTGATGCATTCTCTTTTGAAAAGCCCACGTTCAACACTTGTTTTTATAATGGATTCTTCATGGTTGTGAAATTATGACATGATTTTGAACCCCCCCCTTAGAATTTTTACATTATTCCAATTACCTATCGTTCTTGGGGAAAATGTCGCGCCACTCAGTTGACAATTGCGACCTCTTTTATTGGTTCTCTCTTGCAGATGAAAACAAAGATCAATTTGACATATTTCAGTCTATTGGTGTGAGCAATTTTTTTCAATCATAGATGATCAGTCTCAGCTCGCTGCTCACTGCAGAACTTCAGATTTTAACATAAAAGGGTGCATCTTCATTCAAGAAGTTCTAACACACGTCAAATGTGCATAGTGTGTTTACTGAATTAAAAAGCTCACGTGTGCATGCACAACTACACATGCATTTATGTGCATCTTCATTCGTGCTGCAAGGAGCTTCATTTTGGAATTGCTTGGTTTTAGTGGCCAGTAAAAGGATCAACGTTGCTTGAACTTTTAACAAGTCTAGAAAAAAGAAGAGGCTATATAGTTGATTATTATAGGCTAGTGAGTTTCACATTTTCCTTTTCTCTAATTGTACTCCTTTTTCCGTCTTTATTAGGGTCAATTTATTCAAATGTTCTTATCTGTATGAAAATATTTAGGGACAACGAAAATCACTAGCCGTTATTATATTCTCCAGCGTATGATCTTTAACTGCTTTTTGTTTTATTTTTCAGTCTATATCTCCGTACAGTGGACATTACCGCCCTACTGATGACAGCCTTGATGGCTTTTTATTGTTTCTCAAGGACAATGGAGTGAACGTTGATGAAGTTGAAGTATGTGACTTTCTTTCGTTCTGCTGCATTGCTACAACACTTGTACATCTGCTGATTCGGTTGCATTTTTGCATCTTGTTTTCAGATACGCAAGGCAAACGAAGATTACGAGAGCTCCGAATATAGCAAATCGAACAGAGAAGAAATCACAACCCAGCTTTCAACAGACTCCGGATCCTTCCAACTTGATATCCCCAAGGAAGAGGAAATAGATGTAGCCTCGGAACCGACCGAAGCTCCCAAAATTGAAACCAAACCCAATTACATGAGGACTCTATCCGGTGGTCTCCAGAGCCCGAGAACCGAGGTGCCCATGACAGCTATATTGCAAAGAATTAACTCCAAGAAGGCAGCCAGTTCGCATCAGTTGCGTCATCAACTCTCGCGTAACTGGTCAACTGGTGCTGGTCCGAGAATCGGTTGTGTTGCTGATTATCCTAAAGAATTGAGGCTTCAAGCCCTCAAGATTGTGAATCTCTCCCCTAGATCTCCCCCGACACCGTCGAGCTGCTGGCGGATGGCTGGCCTGGCACCACCTAGTTCTGCATCCGATGTCTAAATCGGTATTTCTTCCCCCTCCAACTTCTAATGCTTCCTGTTCAGATGCTTTTAGGCTGTGTTTGGATCAGAGTCAGTGTCGGCCGAGACTCTAATCTTAAATCTCAATTTGAGACCCTTTATATATTTTTTTTCCGATAAAATATGATACTATTATTGCAATAAAGATCAACATCTCTTGTGAGTTTCAAATAAAATTGAGAACTTAAAATCTTGTGTGCGTCTTGATTGATTGATTTACTTCTTTTTGTGTCTTGAATTGTTCGATATTGCTCATAGCCAAAATATTTTTTGATTAAATATTGTAACTTTTAGATCCTCGGTTAATCAATAGACAAAAGCCTAGGTTTTTTCATACTTCTTTAGGATATTTATAAATTCATCGTCTTTCTGTATGTAACTCGAACCTTTGGAGCTGTTTTCTTGTTAATTTTGTCTAGCTTTTGTTACAAAATTCAATTCCTATTGTTCCTACTTTCTTGAAATGGATTTCAATTCCGCATTGAGATCAAACTAGTGTAATTTGATGGTTTAGGGTTGTCATATAGCATAAGTAAAACATGTTAACTGAATTTCAATCTTGTTCTTCATTTTCTTTTTTTCTTTTTTTCTTTTTTTTGCACGAAAAATCGGAGTTTTATGCGACAGAAAAGCCTTTGATTTTTTTTTTTTGTAATTAAGTCTTTGATTTTTGCACAACAAAACAATATTGAGATCACAAGGAAATGTCATGAAGCATTTTGTTTGTAAACTGAGTGCTGGAAACTATCAACTAACCGAATCATAGGAAAAGAAAAATAATTGAAGATTGTACTATTACTGTATTCTTAAGATTAAAGAAGGTGTTGGAAATTCATGAAATTAATGCGGAAGCAAATTATCTCTTTTGTTAGATTTGAAATCAAAGACTAAGGGTGAATCACGTGCTCTAAATCTGATTTAAGTGCTCCAAATTTGATTTATAATCTCCACATAAGACAACACTACAAAAAGACAAGTGTTGTCTATGTTTGACAAAAAGGACAGTGGAGAGAAAGAGAGAGAAGAGAGAGTTTTGGTAAGGATAAATTTTTTTTATATCTTATATTTATTTATTAAGTTATAAAATAGTGTGATTTATATTCGATCAATATAATTTTTTATAATATTAATTTTTATCAATATAATTTTTTATAATATTAATTTTTATCACGTAGTCTTATAATGTGAATGTCCAAACTACACCGTGTAGTCCAAAAAATTAAACTGTTGTAAAATATATTGTATTCTTGTATTATGTATGTACAGAGAGAGAGCACATTCTCACTCTTCAATAAACGTGTGTGACATTTCTTGGTGGTTATCAAAAGTTCCAAACTGCTTGTTCTTCCTCTGCTTAACCACTGCAATATGGGTTCGTGGGTCACTCACATAGGCAACTTGGCACCAATATCCGACAGATGATATTATTCTATCATGCAAAAAAAAAAAAAAGAAATTAGAAATGACATCAACAATATATGTACTAGTAATTGCTCGTGTCCACGGGTATTACGCCCTCCACGGGTATTACGCCCCCCCCAAAAAGATCATCTCTTAGGCGTATTTGTTAAAGTTTTACAATCTAAAAAACAGATAAAATATAAAAGTCAGATATGAGATACATTGCATGTATATACGAAAAGATACATTGCTATAAAATAAAAAATATAATAATTTTTAAAAAGTGCTGCTAGTTTGGGAGAAATGAAAAAAAATAAATGGGCGTCTTTTTTTTTTTTGAATCCCACTAAAAAAATGATCTAATAGATAAAAAATATACTCAACTTTAGAAATCTTTGACCATTTGATAAGAACCTATGTGAAATCCACACTTTTGAGAAGAATAAAATGATATTTTTGGGAGAAAAAAATAATTTCAGATGAAATTTCAATCGTTAAATTAACTTAAATAAATTTTAACCATAAATCGTGTGAGATAACTTTTAAATTAAAAAATAATTATATTTTATATTATTGATTTCATCTCACAACTTTATCAACAATCTTTAGAAAATGTTGGATCAATCCAACCCTTCCGAGAACAAATCGAACTTGTAGTTGTAACAAGTCCTCATTGTTGGGCCAACCAGTGTTTGGTCATAAAGATTTATACTTATCCTATGTTCAAAATAGGCAGTCAATAAGGAACACCAAATGATAAAAAAAATTAGTTTTTGATATATTTTTCACACTTTTTAATATAATTTCATATATTTTTATATATATTTTTATATTTTTTTATACTTTTTTCATATTTTTCTATACACTATTGACAGCCTTTTGGGCTGTTTTTAGCATTCCCCGTTCTAAAAATAGGAAAATTCAGATAGAGTTTGATCGCCATCTGGGATTGCTTTTTATTATGGTTCTACATGACTTCCACTGGTCAACCCGATCAGGGAACAATGTAAATGAGAGGCTCATTTTAGGAAAGCTAAAGAAGAAACTTTTCTTCCATTTTTTTTACAAATTGATACGATAGACTTGGGAAGCAAGACGTACATTCGAAGCAACCAGGCAAAAGTAGATGATACGAATAATTGGATTACTTGTTTACAAATATATATATATATATATATATATATATATATATATATATATATATAAAGTTATTTGTCTAAGACTTCTT
>BRYE01000019.1:10764407-10774407 GCA_030159115.1 Actinidia arguta var. hypoleuca
GTTACTCAAGTTCAACTCATGATGAATTTGATTAAAAACTCGTTTCAAATCGATTCGCTTGACAAACAAAATAAGCTCAAACATATTCTTAAATCTAACTTAATCAAGCTCATGTTTGGTTAGTTTATCAATCATATGTTTTTTTTTTTGTCCTGGATTTTTATGATTAGTCCATACATATTTATGTTTTCTGTCAAATGGCCACTTACATGCAACCTATAGAGACGGTCCATTTTCCCACCAACTAAATTTCAAGAAAATACAATCATTACCGTGTACGGTTCAATAAACTCTACATTTCTGATAAACCACCGTCCACAAATAAAATAAAATAAAATAATGATGATAAGTCAGATACGAGTTATTCATATCCATGATACCATGGACCAACATGACTAAACATGTGGAGCCATGATTGTAGTGCCCTAAAATTACTATATCTTAAGAACAGTTTAGACTACGTTTTTTATTTTTTTATTTTTTTTATTTTTTTGTTCTATATTTTTTATTTTTTAGTGAATTTTTTTCGTCAATTGATCAAAATTTTATAATTTTTTAGTTCTTCTCAATTATAGGAGTTCGAAACTATAAAAATTTTTATTTAATTTGAAAAAAAATACTAAAAACCCAATGTATTGTGAAACGGCCACGAGTGATGCAAAGCCATCGTCAAGCAATTGTAGCGTACAAACACGACCAACGAGTAGCAAGGCATTTTTCGCTTTGTGCCCATTCCACAGGTAAAAATAATCTAAAAAGTTAATTTTGTGAGTATCGTCCATTGTATGTATGATCTATACAAAAATATTAAATTACATAATTGCATTGCATTTATCTTGCAACTTATTCTCATCATCATAATTGCATCCTTGCTCAAATCATATCTATTGATGTGTGAACAACCTATTTTTTTTATATGGATAGTTAGCTCAAGGAAATCTACAAAATTAATCGTTTGGAACATGCAAAATATTCATCCCACTCGCAACATATTTGTTTACTCTCGTAGATATCCATTACTAATGTTTGTTTTTCTTTACTATGCAATGGATTGATACCTCTCAATTCCATTTATACCCCATGAAACTAATTAATTTTTGAAATTGGCATTCCAAGTAGAATAGAGCAGGGGTAAATTTCGCATGTAATCTTATGAGAACGGATTAAGAATACTATATCCCTTCCCCTTGGGGATACCTAATCCTCCATTTTTAGAGAATTCACAATTCCAATGGAGTACTAATTCAGAGTTTATATTTTACACCAAAACATGATTAAAGTAGACCCCACATGACTCATAATACAATCACACCCTCTAAATATGCTCCTTATCTGTTGTGGTAGAAATTTGGGATGAGCAACCAACAGTTAGAATTGCTCGTAAGCTTAGTGTTAACCTCGGCTATGACCTCGATAATGACCTGCACAAGAGAGCAAACGTTACTGGCCGGGGTGATGACGCTACAAATTCCTCCAACGTGGAGATTAGATCAAAGGTGAGCAAGCTAGACAGAGTAAAGTAGGGAGTATATCAGAGTTCTCAAAGTGAGAATGAGAATAGTTCATACCTCCTCTAGTTAAGGGTGAGCGGCCTTTTATAGATGGAAGATGGAGAGCCGTGCGAGAAGATCACGGCGAAATTATCAAGTAGCCAAGTATGGAAGATGATCCCGCGAATATCGAAGAAAAATCAGGAGGATGCCATATGGAGGTAGTACCGCGAATGCAGGAGTCCGAGAGGAGATGGAGCCTCGTATTGATCTTATCCTCAAAGAGGCAAGTGAGATAATTAACCTCGCCCATATGCGAGGTGGTGTTACAAGGGTGGTCAGACCATTTGGGGAGTGTAAGCGAGCTCAGCATAGATCATGAGAGGTGTTGACGACATGATCCTTTTGGGCGACGTGCCCACCTCGGGCAATCAACAGGTGGAGAATTTTCCCTCATCAGTTGCCCCCTACTCGATATGCCGAGGTGACACACTTGGCATCATTAAGTAATGAGCTACGGGGTGTAAATGGATAACGTAAGAACATAATGATGGTGTGCCTTAGCTTGGTGACACGTGGAGGTGCATTGATGGTGGAGCGTCTCTTCGCTTGTAGACGGCGGTTAAGACCTTGGAATTCAGAGGGTCGTGTGATCTTGGCCGTTGAAGCAAACGGATCTTTGTCCTTGCTGCTTCCTATAAATAGAAGGCTCCACCACACTACGTACTCTTCTATTGTCAGTGATAACAAAGTGCTGCTTTTGCTCCGACGTGAACCTCTCCACGAACCTCGCCCTTGTCAACTCGCCATCAGCTGAATCACTAAGTAAGGATCGACCATCTGCTTCTACTTTGAGCCTTTTGTTTATGTTCGATAGGGTCAACGTAGGAGACTTAGAAAATTCTCTATCGTCTTGGGTTTCTGAACACTTAAGAGAAAAATCCTTCAGGACGGACAAGGTTAACCAACTTCCATCCTCCCCTCAGGAAGAACCTCCTGACCACGAAAAAAATCCCAAGATAGATAATTGACCTCCACTTAAGAGGGAGGTAAATATCATGACTCAGGGCGATCTAAATTGCTTAAGAGTAAGAAAGTCAAGTTCTTTCCCGTCTGGGATCCAAGCCAGGCTCCCCAAGGACGATGAGACCATAGTGTATACTCGCCTCGGTAAGGTCGTAGAAGCTGCTTTCCATGCCAGCCTTTGTCTTCCTATCCATACCATCATTAGGAGTACTACATTTCTACAACATTTGCCCCGCTCAGCTCGCCCCCCAATGCGTGGCGAAGTGTCGTCTATGCGGTGGTACTATGGCAATATTACAAGTTTCCCCTGTCCCTCAACGAGTTTAGGCACCTGTTTAGCTTGTTCAAAATTCCAAAGTCAGACTCGCCACGACTTTATTTCAAGGTAAGGCCGAGCAAGACCGTGCTCAGGGGGTACCTCATTAATGTCAAGGGGTAGAAAATGAAGTTTTTCTTCATATCGAGAGACATCTGAGAATTTTCCCCAGGGATATCTCGGGATGCTAGAGTCCCACGGGTCCCGAGGTCGTGGAGTACCCCAGGTAGTCTTTATTTCACCATTTGTCCTTCAATTACCTAAGTGTAGCATCTCGTCTCTGGCTAACAGATGTTCCTCATTTTCAGAAAAACGCTGCAACAAACTGCCTATCCTAACCGACCTTGAAGAACAAAGGTTCAACAAGGTCTTAAAGAAAATAGGGTCGGGAGGATTCTTCTCGATCATGGTAGTTCTCGGCTCCAAGGCATTTCGTAAGTGCTTTGCCTTTGACTATAAAAGGATGGCGTCTAGTGGTGGAGACAATGTCGAGGATAAACCTGTAGGTGGTGTAACTCCTGTTGCGGGCGACAAGGGTGAGTCTCATCATTCTCGAGGTGACCATTCCCGAGATGGCTCGGTAGAATACATAAGAACTATCAAAAAAATGAGTAAAGTTTTATCGCGCCTTCTTGATCTAACATTGTTAAGGCTACTAGGGGAGAAGTCTGAGATTATATCTTGTGCTTGGGACCATACAGTTCAAGCTCAAGCTTGAGATTTAGATCGGAGGCCTGATTAGACACAGGACTACCCCCGAGCTTATATTGAATGGTACTACCTTCTTTCTTTTCCAAGTATTTTATCTCGTTCATTGACTAATCTTTTTTTTTGCAACTATGTCAAAGAAGATTGATTTGTAGAAGCTCGCCAAAATGGCGAAGGGTTCCAAGGCAGCCACCCTTATGATTAAGGGCGTGGTCATTGGAGAGAAACGCCCCAGAGAAAAGGTTCCCGATAACTTGCCTAGCAAGAAAGGCTCAAAGGGGAAAGAGACTACCACCACTTGAGGCTAAGAAGAAGGTTGAAGTCCAGCAAGATGGCGAGCAAGGTGGCTCCGAGGGAGGAAACCTTGGCCAATCCCAACGTTGTTCTGGGACTCAATGCCTCCATGTTGGAGAACCCGACAGTGGCTGAGAAACTACTCGAGGGCGTGATCCCATCCTTCGACATGGAGGAGGTTGGCAAGTTGGATCTCGATCGGAGACATCAAGGCTCTTCTATGGAGTTGGTCAGGTAATTACTCATCTGTAAGTTAATGTCGCCTTTCTGTATTTTTACTTTTCTAACAAGTTCGAACTATGCAGGTGTTGGTGCTCGTGTCTTCCCTCACTAGGCGAGGCAGGGAGTTAAGGGAAGGGGCCATGACTCAGCATTCTTGAGCTGAATCAATTGGGACCGAGATGGTCCGGGCTTAGCAACGTGCCACAAAATTGGAAGGACAAGTGGCTGAGCTCGAGGCTCGGGAGCAAAAGGCCACTAAAGAGCTTAAAAAGATAAAGGAGGACTGAAACACCATCGTGACAAAGCTCGAGAAAGAGACTGCCGAGCTGAAAGTTAAAAAGGTCTTCATCAAGAAGTCATCCATTGAGGAGTATAAATCCTCAAATGATTTTCAGGAGTTTGTGGTACAAGCAACCTCCAAATACTTTGGCGAGGGTTTCGACCAGTGCAAGAAGCATGTTTTGCGTCTTTATCCCGAGCTCGACATTCAGGACATTAAGATCGATGACGAACTGGCCCAAGAGGAAGACGAAGGTGAAGAGGAGAACGAAGAGGAGAAGGAGGAAGAGGGCGACCAAGACAACAACTCTCTCTCTCCTTAAACACTTGTATTATTTTATTTTTTATTTTTTATTTTTGCAATGTATTGGCGAGATGCACTCCTTGCAATGAAAAATACTTCTCTTTATGTTGTCTACTAGCAATTTTGTTTCATAACATAGTATCTATACTTACTAGCGACATCACTACTTAAGAATATGGCGAGATAAATTTGGCGAATAAAACTTTATTCAACTGGCGAACTCAATTGTTCGGCAACCACATTACATTCAATTCAACTTAATCATGCAAATACCAAACTTAATCATGGCAAGTAAGGTGATTAGGCAATCTTCATGCCTTGAATAATTTGCCTATATCATAGGGGGGTGGCGAATAAAAAGATCATTAGGCGACCTCGATTTTGGTGACATCAATAAGTTTTAAGTTTATTAATTCAATTTAACTTAATGAGATTGGCGATAATTCACTTTGGAGTTATCGACGATACAATTTAGTAAGGCGAGATTAACTCTTTTAGCGAAATAACAACACAACTAGATAATTTATTATTTTAATAAGATAACCGTAACCACATGGTTTTTGGCGATCAAAACCACAACTACATGGAGATTTGACAAAATAAAAACTTTGGTGACTTCTCATTGTTTAGGCGACCTTCATGATATGGCGACCAAAGGGACTATTGGTAATACTTTTTCAAATACTCAGTATTCTAGGAATGAGGTAGTGTCTTCCCACTCATATTTTCCATCCAACAAGTTCTTGGCCTCGATACCTTGACAATTTTATAAGGGTGGGCCTTCTCACGTAGGGTCGAGTTTCCCAGCATTAGGCTCCCTCGTAGACAAAGTGACTTTCCTCAAGACCAAGTCACTAGATAGAAATGATCTATGCTTTAACCCATTGGTTATAGTATTTGGCGACTTGATGCTTGTAGGCAGCTTGGTGTTCCTCAGCTCGCTCCCTCTTTTTGTCAAGGAGATTAAGGTTAAGCCTTAGCTCAGCGTCATTGTTGTCCTTATCAAAATTCGAGGTCCTAAAGCTCGGCATTCTTATCTCCACTGGTATGACTGATTATGTTCCATATACCATTGAATACGGCGTCTCACCCATAAGGATCCTACTCGTCGTGTGATAAGCCCATAGTATGTTGGGGAGGTTTTCTGCCCATTCACTTTTGAAATTTTCCAACCTCGCATTCAAATTCCTCAGGATTTCATTAGTGACTTCCACTTGACCATTTGCCTTACGATGACCAGGCGAAGAGAAATGATCGAAGATGGCGAGATCCGAAAAAAAAAGCTTGAATCCATTGTTATCGAATTGCTTTGCGTTATCCAAGATGATAATTTTGGAAATCCCAAAGTGACAAATAATGTTTTATCACAAAATTCTTGGCGTTCTTCTCAGTGATTTTGGCAATAGGTTCTGCCTCTATCCACTTCGTGAAATAGTCTATGGCGACAATCAAAAACTTTCTCTGTAATGGAGTCTGAGGTAGAGTTCCAAATATGTCTATTTTCCATTGAGCGAACGGCCATGGACTAGTTATTTGCACCATCTCGGTATGGGGGAGATGACTGATTGGAGCAAATCTTTGGCATTTATCACATTTCCTGGTGAATGTCATTGCATCTCGTTCCATTTGGGGCCAAAAATATCCTTGGAGAACAGTTGTCCTAACTAGTGACCTAGCCCCAGAATGATTCCTGCAAATGCCTTAAAGAATCTTTTTAAGCACGTAATCTGCTTCCGCAGGTCGGAGACATTTCAAGAGTGATCCTAAGAAGGACCTCTTGTATAAAGTTCCATGGAGGAGGCAAAATCTGACTGAACGATACTAGATCCTTCGTGCATGGAGTCTATCTGATGGCAGCTTCCCGTCTTGGCGATACGTGATGATGTCGTCCATCCAAGTTGGATTTACTACTGCTTGGCAAATGGTCTTGGAAATATCAACCTTGGATTAGGCAAGAATTCTAGAGGGACACTTCTGTCCGAGGTGAACTCGAAGGCTGAGGCTAGATTAGCCAAGCCATCAGCTTTCTTGTTTTCCTCTATAGGAATTTAACGATCTTGAAATCTTTGATCTTCATTGAAATGGCCTTTACCTCATCTAGACAGGTCACCATTCGGAGATCCTTGATGAGATATTCCCCTTGAACTTGACTTACCACAAGTTGAGAATCACTGAAAGTGTCTAAGGATTCTACTCCTAATTCTGTTGCAACCCTCGGTCCGGTGAGAAGAGCCTCATACTCAACCTCATTGTTGATGGCTTTGAATCCAATGCATAGAGCATACTCTATTTACTCACTTGACGGAGTTTGAAGAACAAGTCCTGCGCCACACCCATGTTGGTTGAATGACCCGCCTACGAACAACTTCCATCTGGCGAGGTCATCATCTTGGTTTTGATCTTTCGAAATCTCTACCTCGGGATCTGGAATAACTTCATGTGTAAACTCAGTTATGAAATCAACCAACGCTTGAGCTTTGATCGCCATCCTTGATCGGTAATTGATGTGAAATTTGCTCAACTCAATAGACCATTTAAGTAATCACCCCAAGATATTAGGTCGTTGGAAGATCTACTTCAAGGGTTGATCCGTCAGAGCAGCAATGGGATGTGCATGAAAATAATGGCAAAATTTCCTTGCGACGAACAAAAGGGCATAGGCGATCTTCTCAATCTTCAAATATATAATCTCAATCTCTATGAGGACCTTCCTAACATAGTATACTGGCTTTTGAACTTTATCTTCTTCTCGGATGAGCACTTCACTCACTACTTTGGGCGAGACAGACAAGTATATGATAAGCTCCTCACTCGTGTTAGGAATTGTGAGCAAAGGCGACGATCCAAGATACTCCTTCAGCTATTGAAATGCCACCTCATATTTCTCTATCCACTCAAAGACTTTGTTCTTCCTCAAAATCTTGAAGAAGGGCAAGCATTTGTTTGCCAACTTCGAGACAAATCTGTTTAGAGCGACTACTCACCCAGTCAATTGTTGCACCCCATGTATGATCCTGGGCGAGCTCATCACGAGTAGAGCTTGAATTTAGTCCGAGTTTGCTTCAATTCCTCATTTTGTCACCAAGAACCCAAGGAATTTTCATGACGACACCCCAAAGATGCACTTGGATGGGTTAAGCATCATACAATATTTTCGCAGGATACCAAATGTTTCTTCCAAGTGGGCGATGTTATTAGTTGCTTTGAGGCTTTTGACCAGCTTGTCATCTATGTAGACCTCCATCATTTTTCCTATCATCTCCTCGAATATCTTGTTGACCAATCTTTGGTACATCGCCCCTGCATTCTTCAACCCAAAAGACATGACCTTGTAACAATACAATCTTCTCTCCATGATAAAAACAGTCTTCTCTATGTCAGGAGGATGCATTTTGATATGATGATATCCTGAAAAGGCGTTCATGAAACTAAGGAGTTCATGCTTGGAGGTTGCAGCTATGATCAGATAGGTGGAAGTAATGGCCTTGAGCTTTCCCAGAGTGGGGCGACCTAGGATAGCATTTTAAGGCGATGGTCAATCCACGACGATGAAATCCTGCCATATAGTAGTCTGATAGGCAACTTGATCCACTCAAGAGGATTTATAGAGCTCCCTCCAAATTCGACTAGAAAGGTGAGGAATGGGTGGAGTCTATCTCGTTCTATCTTCATCTTGTCGAATGCCAAAATGAACAAAATATGAGCAAAACTTCCTTTGTCAACTAGGATCCTCTGAACGTTGAAATTGGCAATTGTGGCCGAGACGACCAATGCATCATCATGGGGGAGATGCAAGCCCCTTAGATCCTCATTGGTGAAGGTAATAGGCTGGTAAACTCCTACCATAGGTGTGGAGAGGATATAAACCTCTTCTTCAGCTCGCCCACTAGCCTCTCTGGCATGCCTCTTCTGGGACGAGCTTGAACATCCCTCGATGCAAATCCTCCATGGATTGTTTGAATGTCACCTACTGTTGGCCTTTTATCAAAATATCCCCTTTTAGGCGAGCCTGTACTTTCTCAGACTCTCTCTTGATCAAGTTGGCTATCTGCTCCTTTAGATGGAAACAATCCTCGGTGTTATATCAATGGTCTCTATGAAACTCACAATACTTGTTTTTGTTCCTCCTAAATGGGTTGGTCTTGATTTTCCCCGGCCACTTCACAAATTTCTCATTTTTGATCTCCATGAGCGCCTGGGCTATAGGAGTATTGAAAGGAGGCAACATCAGGTCGAGTCGACAAGATAGGGTATGGGGACGTCGATCGGTAGTTCTCCTAATAGCATCTCGTTTTGACCTCTTGCTTTTTACTCATCCTTATAGTTTGCTCACCGGGTATCAGGCTTCTTTCTCTTACGATCATCCCTTCCTCGCCTCCTACACTTGGCCTCAGCCAACTCCTCTGCCGCAATGTACTTGTCTGCCTTGCTCTAAAATGTCGACAAGGTTTCAAGGACGTTCTTGGAGAGGGAGTCGAACAGTGGGCTTAGGCAAACACCCTCCATCATGGCCATAACCACCACCTTATCACTGGGGTCCTCTACTTCCAGGACAACCTAATTAAAACGCTTGACATAGTCTTTTAAGCGCTCCCCATCCTTCTAGTGGACTATAAAAAGGTGAAAGGCATTCTTTTTCCTAACCTTGCAGCTCATGAGCCTGCTCAAGCCGCCAAACGAGTCAATGGTTCGGGGAGATAGTTTTCTGAACCATGACCTCACCGACCCCTTCAAAGTAGCCGAGAAGGCCTTACACATTACCTCATCCGAGTACCCCTAGAGCATCATCAAGTTCTTGTACAAGTCCAGGTGGTCCATGAGATCCGTCTTTCCTTCATATACCCCGAGCTGAGATGATAATTAGAATTTGGATGAAACCCCGACTCTTATTACCCTCTCTGTGAACGGGGGCTCAGTGTGCCTTATCAAAGCATCTACAGTGACTGGGGCATTTGCATTGGTATTGATGGCATCAATCCGAGCATCCAGATCCTTAATCTTCTAGGTGATAGACTTATCTCGATGCTTGTGCATTTGGTCGTCCCAACGAGGTGACTTTCCCCTTCTCTTGGTTTCCTCGCCACTTGTATCGTGAGTCCGGCTAGAGGACCTAGACTCCGACGTTGCATGGCTCCTTGCTCGCCTGGAGTGCGAACTTGGTGATTGGTGTCGCCGACTTCTAGTTGAATGTGCCTGACCAATGCTTTGGCAATTTTGAGAGTCGTGGTCGCCTGATCAGTGAGAATGGAGACATCGATCAACCTCTACTGGAATAGGGGCGGTGGGCGGCAGATTGGTTGTGGTAAGGTGTTGTACTATGTGTGCGTTGATCTCATTCATGACTCTGATTTGCTCGGCGAT
>BRYE01000019.1:10811907-10814407 GCA_030159115.1 Actinidia arguta var. hypoleuca
TAATTTTGTAGAGTGAAGGTGTATGTGATTTCTTTGTATGAGTTGATCCACCCTTGTGTGCACGAGCTAGGAAAATAATTTTAAAATTGCTTAGAAGGATAAATGAGCTACAAAGAAAGTTGCAAATGCATAGAAGAATGGAGAAATGGTTCATTGCGTGTATTGTGATATCATGAATTTTTTTTCTGGTGATGGCAAGTGAAACCTGGTGGCAATGGGAATGGGAATGGGATTGTCAATGTCAACGAGAAAGGGGATGGGATGTATATGCAACTGAGTTAAAACAGTTAAAAAACTGTATTTGTATCAAAATTCCATTGTAGTTTTGTGTAACTATTGAAATATTCTATTTTTATGTCTATCTTATGGCAAATTTCTATGGCAAAGTTTTTGTTGCTGAACTGTGTAATATCATGTTAAAAAAACATGAATCATTTTTGGGTTTCAGAAATAAAGAACATCTTGGGCTATTCAGCCAAGTTGGTCTAATTCATTTGCCTATTAGATGAATCATTTTTAACATATTGAAACTGTTAGAACAACATTTAGCTTGGATAATTAGTGATTATTCCATGTAACAATTTCTGCCTTTCATGACCTTAGAAGTAAGGGTACACCCTTCAAAAAATAACCGCCACCCAAGGTAAGGGGATTTATCATTCTATGTTTCATTATATTCATTATTGCGTCTTTATTTATTTTTGGAACTTAGCAATAAATCAAGTATAATAATCCACAATTGGGTTACCCAAAACTTTTGGCAATTGAAAACAAAATTACACGAGTTGCAAAAACAAAAGGAAACAAATCTACAGATATGCTTTACTTTACTAATGCATCACCAATCCATTTACTCCCAACAAATCAAAAGAGCACAATAGAGCAAAGCAAACCCAACTATTTTTCATTTATTCCAAGGCCATTATATAAACTCCAGGCCCTTATCATTGAGAAACAATGATAATAACATTGCAATAATGCAAGGTAAAATGCCACAAAGAAATACAAACTCATCAGCTTCTTACCTAAAACTGCTAGACTAAACTATAAACCAGAACTGTATACAAAAATTCAAATCAAATGCAGTCACCAAAAATTCCCACATGCAGTCATCAGAATTGTAAAACCATCCCCAAAACCAGAATTGTCCCCACACCAAAAGAAAGAACCAAATCTTTGATTGTTGCTTCTACCACCACACTAGAAGGATTGCATACCAGATGAAACATCATCCAAATCCATGGCAAAAAAGAAGTCTGAATTGTGTGCTTTCATTTTCATAAAATAATCATGAATCGCCTCGGTATCTCCTTCCACAAGCAAGTGTCATCACATTTTATCCAAATGATTTTGACAATATTTTTGAAGAAATGAAAGGTTCTCATGTCCCCCCACCTCAATCTGAAGTGAGTCATAAATTTTGTGCAACTTAATCCCGGCTTTATCATTCAATTTTAGCTTTATTTTCACATGTTCATCAAGGACTCTATATCTCTTGTAAAACCTTGACTTTCTAAGGCTATTTACATGATTGTGCTCCAAGACAACCTTATTTAACCTCCATTTTTCATCCCGACATATGGACAAATTAAGACGAACTGGACACTCAATTTTGGTTTGCGAACGTGTTTTGACTGGATTGGTTATTGTAACCCTTGCTTTCCCATCACGATTGCATTGGAAAGTTACATTCATCAATTTTCCATCGCTTTCCTTTCTTGAGTTTCTTTTTGACACAGCAAATCCCTTTTCTTTAGCATATGTTAAGTAATATATATAAGCTTCATTTGATGTGTCAAACTCCATTCCCTCCTTCGGTTCCTCAACCCTATGCTCAGAATTTTCATTTGCCTTATTTTCATCCTCATTCGTACCTATCTCATCACACTTTTTTTTTGAAGTCCCACTCGATACCTCATCTTCTCCTTATTCATTGTCTCCACTCAAACAAGGAGGTTATGTCGACGGAACAGATTCCAACGACATGCAAATTATAGTGATTTATTACTCAAAACCTAATAAAGTACAAGTAGCAAAGAGAATTAATTCAGTCTATAAGAAGAATTTAATTTGTCAAATTCAATCAACCAAGCAAATATTGAACATATTATACTTATAAATTAATTTTTTATCCCAATATAAGAAAAGTTACATGTATCAACAACTTTATAATTACCAAAACCAAAAATTGAACTTTTAAAAATTACTAGTACAAGACCTTAATTTTATAACTGGCAAAAATCTATAAGCCAAATTATTAACAACTCGAGGCACAGGTCCTCCAATATCCAAACACCCACCTTCCAAAATCCTCACATAACAATAGCAATTCCCAATTATATAAAATGACATTATGGAGTTAACTACTCCCCTTCTCTGGATACAAAAATAATACGCTTGGTCCTTCTCTTCCTAACATTTTTTCTCTATCTACACACACATGTATGAAATGGACATAAACTCACCCTTCACCTGTTACATAAATCCACAGATTTCTGAT
>BRYE01000019.1:10861907-10864407 GCA_030159115.1 Actinidia arguta var. hypoleuca
TTGACGTGCCGACTATCATGTCAGTTGGTAGGTGACTAACCCAACCATGCTTCTAAGGCTTAGTTGGTAGCACGTCTCCATACCGTAGACATCTCGTTCCAGGCATAGGGGTTGTCAGAGGAAATCTCGATATGCAAGTTATCCTCTGTCCCTTGACATACCTTTGGATCACCACCAATTGTTTTCTCTTGGTCACTTAACCGAGCTTAATATACAGCGATAACTCGGACATGATGTAGATCTCTAGTCCGGCCTATGTTAGTACATGGTAGGACTCCGGCCGAGCTCTGGCACACGTTTTCCCCCTTACTTTGCTTCATAGTGGTTTTTTAGGAGATGGCCCTTGTCTTGGTAGGGCCCGAGCTTGTAGTCCTTTATTTTATCCCCTTATAATTGTCTTTCAGTTCACATGGGTTGGTTTAATGCTTGCTGAGATCATGTGAACTTGATGTGTTTGAACTTTGTTGGTTCCGGAGGTGGTTACCCGTGCATGAATTTCCTGTTCGTCTTTTCACCTTCTTAACTACGGTCTTTATGCCTTTCGTTTTAATTGCAGTCATTTCATCTTTCCTGCATAATTGTAGACTCTTCATCTTCCCCATAATTGCAAACTCTTCATCTTCCTTCTTGATTGTAGTCCCTTTGCCTCCTTTCTGCCCCTATTTATACGCGAGGCCTTGAGAGAATTCTTTAGAGAGAAAATGAGTTTCCTCCCTATTTATTGTCATTAGTTGATTGCCGATGTCTGTTCTCTAGCTCTCAGATGGTTGATTCCTTTTGGATTTGATCTTTATTTTCAAAATATGGAGTGCAAAGAGCTTTTTCTTGCAACTTGGTCGAGCAACTACAACATTAGAGAAGAATTAGCTGAGCTTTATGCAATCCTTCTCCTCGCTCAAGCTCTGGTTTGGGAGAAATTTCTGATCGCTTTTGATATATCCAAGCTTTTGTGCCCTTTGAGTAATAAATCACCATTCAAAGCAACAAACTCTCCTATAATTGATAAGTAATCTGTTGTGAGCAGTAAATGCTCTGTAAATATAGTCTTGCCATTGTTAGGTATTAAAGACTTCAACCTAGTCATAAAATATTGTCGTGCAACATCTATTTCGTAGGCCGAGGTCAAATATTGGATATCATCTGGATGACTACGTTCCCAGTCAATCATATCCATTATCTCGAGGCAACTATCCACAAGAACTTCTCATCAGAGCTAGGTCGTTCCCTAGGAGGGCTGATTGGCTTTCCTGACGAAGTTTGACTGACTAGCTAGCTTGAATAATTCTGTATTTAAATAATTCTGTACTTGAACAATTCTGTAATAAAGGAGTTTTCTTTTGCATTCTACTTTTTATTTGAAGACTTCTTCTTTTGTATATGCCCCATGTAAACTTAGGCAATATTCACAAGATAGAGCTCGGAACTTAAATTGAGTCCGGTTAACTCTTTCATAAAAATCTTTGTTGAGTATACTTAAGTAATCCTAGAGCTTGGAACTCATTTTGAGTTCGGCTAACTCTTCAGAAAATTTTTTCCCAAGTATACTTGAGTAAACTCATGGGACAGAGCTCGGTTAACTTTTTCTTAATTTTTTTTTGTTAAGTATAACAATCCTTGTGGGATGGAGTTCGGAGCTCATTAAAAGCTCTGCTAACTATTCTCTTAAATATTTTTTGCTAAGTATACTTAGCAAACCTTGTGGGATGGAGTTTGGAACCCGCTAACAGCTCGACTAACTCTCCCTAATAATTTTGCTAAGTATAACAATCCTCGTGGGATGGAGTTCGGAGATTGTTAAAAGCTCAGCTAACTTTTTTTTTTAAGTAAACCAGCATTCGAACTCTGGAAAGAAAAATCCAAAAGTTGTGTTTGGCGTTCAAACGCTGTGACACAAAAGAAATGGGCATTCGAACGCCAAGAAGAAAAATGGGTAGCCACCGTTCAAACCCTTTGGGCAGCGTTTGAAGCTATCGAAAGTTGGAAATTGAGATTTTGCCTTACCGTTTGAACGTCAAAATGAAAAACAAAACAGCGTTCGAACGCTAGTAGAAAAATATCAAAAAATGAAATTACCGTTCGAACGCTGGATGGAAGGCAATCTTAGGGTTCGAACGCCAAGAGTAAAATTGGGCAGAAACCTAAACCTATTAGGACTCGGATTTGTAACCTCTATTAATACTTTTTATGATTTTTTTAGAACCACGTTAAATTTTAGGATTTTTACAGCCTCCTAGCTTAGTCTTTCATAATTTTTAATAATTCTTGTAATTGATTACATTTAATTTACGTTTAATCAATTAGATTTACGATTTTATTCAATTACGCACTTTGTTCTATAATTGTTTTCACAATTAGTTTACATTCTTTAATTTTTAATTATTCATATCAATATTCATATTTAGAATGTTTTCCATATTGAGTTATTTGATTTTCAAAGCTATGAATGACTAGTTTTTTTAACTAGGGATCGATTGTGAACGTCAATCGGGGATTGAGGATG
>BRYE01000019.1:10941907-10946907 GCA_030159115.1 Actinidia arguta var. hypoleuca
TCTCTATGTACTTATAATTTGATCATCCGATCATCTAACTTGACCATCAAAGAGTTATTTCTCGAAAACAGCTCTAGTGGTCGAACTCACTATTTTTTGTGTCATAGTTTGGCCACAGCAACCAAATACCATCTACAGCCACCTTCTACTACCACTAGACTACCGCAGGTTAGGGATGGGGCGGGGTGAGGCCAGAGGTTGGTATTACCATCCCCGATCTCCGAAAAAAATTTTATCCCCGGCCTCGGCCCGATCCCCCGTGGGAATTTTTTTTTAACCCTCATCCCCGCCCCAAACGGGTACTGGAGATTCCCGCCCTAATCCGATCCTCGAACCCTAAATGAAATTTCAACCACCACAACCCTACATCAAACACCAAATCCTAAATCAACCACAAATCCTAAGTCAAAAATTTGAAATCAACCACCACAACCCTAAATCTCACTGTTGGTCCCTGTAATTTATTTTCACTGTTGGTCCTTGTAGTTTATTAAAAGTTATACTTTGGTCCCTATAATTTATTTTCAATCAATTTCAACGGGGTTCGGGGCGAGGATATACAAAATCATCCCCGCCCCGTCCCCCTTTTTTTTTTGCGCCTGATCCTCACCCTAAACCCCGAGCCCCCCCCCCCCCCCCCCCCCCCGCAAATTCACCCCGATCGGGGCGGGGAGAGAAGCGGGGCAAATTGCCATCCCTATCGCAGGTGTTTATCCTCGATTTCCTTTCTTTTATTTCACGATCCTTACCCCCCACACAAAGTATGTAATTTTGGAGGAGAAAGTAGCTATGATTTTTAATATGCCGGGGCACTATCATAAGAATCGAAAAGTCAAATTTGATTTTGTGAGGTATGGCCAAACTGTTAGCAAGCATTTTCATGTTGTTATGAGGGATGTCTTACGTCTTCAAGGTGTTCTTATGAAGACACCTGAACCAATTACTTTTGCATGCAATGATGATAGGTGAAGATGCTTTCAGGTAAAAATAGTCATTGTTCTCATTTTTTTGAGTTTTCACATATATAGAGTCATCATAGTAACTGTGTAACTATGTACGTCTTCGTGGTTGATAGAATTGTCTTGGCACTCTAGACGGAAAACATATTAAAGTGAAAGATCTTGCAATACATTAGCCATGATATAGATCAAATAAATGTGTGATTTGTAATATAATCCTAATGTTGTTATTTGATTAACACGCATGAATCTAAGATCTTGAACTATCATGATTTTTATCAATTGATAAAGCGAAAATATATAAAATATACATGTAGTCATAATAGCAAACTTTTAAAGTGATTGACTTTAATATTTTTCTTAATCTCTAAGAAAATGAGTTTCCCTCTCTTGACCCTAAATCTTAGTTACACATTAATAATTGAATACAGTGTACATTTATAAATAGAGGGAAGATCAATTTCTTAATTAGACTTAACCTCTATCAATCCATCAAGGTAGTTGTATTAGGAAATAACTTCGCTTTCTTGATCAATAAAATAAGAGATTTATATGAAATAGGATAAGAAATTCTAATATGATAAAATCAATAAATATATCTGATAGATATCAAATAAGTCATATGTGTCACATTATGTGGGCAATAATTTATCTTATATTTTTTCACTTTGTTCATATAATAACTTTTCATATTAGGTTCAATAAGGTTAAACATAAGCACAAGATAAAATCAATCCATTCTCATTTTGATTTGGTCATCATCATAATTAAATAATTAAATAATCAACTAATGAAATACATGGCAGTCGTATATCAAAAGTCAACATAGTCATTTCCATGTACTACAAAATTAGAAAACTACTTAACATATTATATAAATTAGAAATGTGTATAAATGGTCTAATATAATATCTTTTATCAAAGGTTATTCCTGTTATCATTCATCCAATCTCATAAATATATACGTTATAAAAAATAAAAAATATCAGAAGTATATTTGAACGAGATCTCAAAATGTCAAATAAATCAAAAGATTAACATTCCGCAAAATTTAAAAATAGTAAATAACTATTATGGCTTACAATCAAGATCCATTATGTTAACATGATTATTAAACGTCTTTGGCGGTTTGACAATATAGTTGATAATTCCAAGTCTTGAGATAAAATTCCGCAACCATAATCCTTAAACTGTGACCTCAAAGCACACAAATTCAGCTTTCATAATAGCTTTTTTATTATATCGCTCATCCATCTAATAGGAATAGATAATCAAAAGTGGACTTTATACTATCAACAATCCAACAAAATCCAAATCATAATAGCCAATCACCTCTAGATGATCAAATCTCTTAACACATGAGCATATAGTCCTTCGTTCCTAGCAAATACCTCGTCACTTTCTTAGCAGCTTTTTAGTGATCCATCACAGGATTGCTTGGGTACCTTCCCAACATACTAATAGCAAAACTGATATCAAGCTTAGTGTGAGTTTATGCATATATTAAGCTTCCTACAACACAAGCATAAGGAATTCTTTTCATTTATTTACGTTCCAATTCATTATACGGGCATTGCATAATACTGAACTTATCTCTTTTTTGAATTGGAGCAACACTAGCTGAACAGTTCTCTATATTAAATATTTTTAGAATTCTTTCGATGTAAGTTTTCTAAGACAACCCTAATAATTCACGTGATCAATCCCAGAATATTTTAATTACTATCACATAGGTTGCCTCACACATATCTTTTATCTCAAACTTATTATGGAGAAATTTTTTGGTTTGGTGTAAGAATTTAAGATCACTATTGGCAAGCAAAATATCATCAATATACAAAATCAGAAATATAAAATTATTTCAGAAAATCAGTTTTTACATCCATTTGATGCATCTCTAAATCATAATGAGCTACCTAAGCCGTAATGATTCTTAAGGAGGTCTTCTTTGATACAGGAGAGAAGGTCTTTTTATAATCAATGTCTCATTTTTAAGTGAAACATCTGGCCACAAGTCTGACTTTATATCATTCAATATTGCCACTAGTGTCGCGTTTGATCTTAAAGACCCACTTACAACTAACTTTTTTATATCCTTTAGGCAATTTAACGAGATCCCAGACTTCGTTTTAGTTCATTGATTTCAATTCTTTATTTATGGTATCAATTTATTTATCAAAATTATTACTTTTCATGGCTTGAGAAAATGAAAGTGGGTCTTTACTTGTCCTTATATCAAAGTCAGATTCTTATAGATATATCACATAATTATTCGAAATAGCTAAATTTTTTTCCTTTTGAGATCTTCTTAATGCTATCTTTTGTGGTTTTTTTACTATCGGTTCATTGATGACAATCTCATTATGAAGTGGTTGTTCATTAGCTTGTTGCCCATCATTGTCAAATTATTCGACAACTATATGAACAATTTCATTAGAAGTTATAGGTAATGGGACTTGTACCTTAACTTCTTGAATAATCACCTTTCGTGGTTTATCACTCCCACTGATTTCACCATTTTTAATGAATCTGACATTACCGATTTTTATAATTCTTATATTATAGGTAGGATAGTAAAACCTGTACTCTTTGAATTTTTTAGGATAACCAATAAAGCAACCACTGATTATTCTAAAATTTAATTTCTTTTTGTAGGGATTATAAATTCCAACATTCGCTGGATAACCCCCAACATGCAGGTGTCTTAAACTCGGTTTTTTTCTAGTCCACAGTTCAAAAGGATTCTTTGAACATGTCTTATAAGGAATCCGATTTAACAAATATACATCGGTCTTAAGGGATTCCATCCATAATGATATGGGTAACAAGAAGTTACTTAACATACTCCTAATCATGTTCATTAGAGTACAATTACGCCTTTCAGCTATACTATTTTGTTGTGATGTACCTAGCATAGTGTATTGTGCACATATACCACGCTTTTCAAGGAGTTTAGCAAATGGATTAGGACATTACTTTATGTTGTCAAACCTTCCATAAGCCGAACAACCCCAAACATGCAGGTGTTTTAAACTCGATTTTCTTCTAATCCACAGTTCAAAATGAGTTCTTGAAATTGTCTTACAAGGAATCCAGTTTAATAAATACACAACGGTCTTAAAGGCTTCCATCTATAATGATATGGGTAATACGAAGTTACTTAACATACTCCTAACCATGTCCATTAGAGTACGGTTACGCCTTTCAGCTACACTATTTGTTGTGGTGTACCTGGCATAGTATATTGTGCACATATACCACGTTTTTTAAAGAGTTTAGCAAATGGACTAGGACATTATTTTATGTTGTCATACATTTCATAATATTCACCATCTTTATCCGATCTGAAGATTTTTATCTTTCTATCTAACTGTCTTTCAATCTCAGTAATGTATATGTCAAAGACATCCACTACTTGAGATTTTTCATGCAATAGATAGATATATCCATAATGTGAAAAATCGTCTATAATGGTGATGAAATATTTTTCTCCACCAAAAAATAGATTATCAAAATGTCCACAAATGTTCGTATGGATTATTTCAAGGAGTTCTGCACTTCCTATGGTACCCTTTTTGATGTGTTTGATTTATTTTTCTTTAATACAATCCACACACATACCAAGATCAATAAAGTCTAGATTCGAAAGAGTTCTATCTTTTACTAATCTCTATAACATTTCTCTAGATATATGAGCCAGTTATTTATGACACAATATGGAAGAATTTTCATCCATTCGGCTACGTTTAGTTCCAACTTTATGATACAGGGTTAGAAGGGGTTTAACAAAAAGGTCATCAAACTTTAATTGGTATAAATCTTTGTATAGAATACCTGAACCAATAAAGAGGTATTCTTAAACAAACTAACACTTTTATTACCAATTTTAAAGGAATATCCCCGAACATTGAGTTTGGACAATGAAACTAAATTACGAGAAAAAGAAGGAACATAAAGTATTTGAAACAAATCTAAATGATAACTAGTATCTAAAAATAAATAAAATATTTCAATGGCTTCTACTAGCGCTTTAACCCTGAT
>BRYE01000019.1:10956907-10961907 GCA_030159115.1 Actinidia arguta var. hypoleuca
TCCCGACCCATGTTAGGTCGAGTTTTACGTGGTATGGCGGTTCAGTGTCGTGATATGAAATCTTTTGATGATTTTGCTCAGGCTGATCATAATATTGGTGGAATCAGGTTCTAATCACTATAATTCTCCTTGGACACAGATTGGCTTGGATTGGCTCTGCTTCTGCTCAGAGTATGCCTGTAGAACGGTAGCTGGTAGAAAGAGATTCAATTCGATATATTGCAAGCTTTTCAAAGCTTCAAAACCAAGATTTAGCTGCTAAATACGTGGATGTGGCTGTTTCTTCATCTTCATTCTTATAGTTTGTGTACAAACCCAATTAATCATCATCTCTCAGTACCCTTCCAAGTCATTAAACGCAGAAGTTCAACCTTGGTTTCCCACTTCCCTGAAAATCTCACAACCACCACCAGCTGGAGGCCGCTACATTCTTCTCCCACTACTATTAGCTTTAGGCTGATGTTTTCCCCCACCAAATTTGTTTGCTTGCTAGCATCCAAATCCGGCATAATGCTATTTTGTAGAAAATTTTCCATTATATGGTATTGGGTGACAGATTTGGTGGGAAAACACCAGCCTAAAGCCAGCCGGTGGTGGTTGTGAGATTTTTGCTATTTTGTAGAAAATTTTCCATTATATGTATTGGGTGACAGATTTGGTGGGAAAACACCAGCCTAAAGCCAGCCGGTGGTGGTTGTGAGATTTTTGTGGAAAGTGAGAAACCAAGGTGATGAAGAAAAAACCACATCCACTGATAAAAATGGGTAAAAAAGGGACTATATAAAGGAGTGCAATTAGAGTTGCACATTAGTCCTTTATCCTACCGGCCGGTACTTATTGTACCGGATAAAAAATGGTATGCTTAACTATATGTTCTGCACTGTTAGAATATTGGTCTGTATATTTTTGGAAATGTTGGTGTTTTAAAAATTTTTTTGGATAAATTTTGAATTCCAAAGTGTTTAAAATGATTTTTTGTTACGCTGAAAACATATGATTTCTTTTTTGAATGTCTTAGAGTAAAACTTTGGATGTGTTACCAAATGTCATGATATTTATAATTCTATTAAGTCTAGAAAAATACATGTGAAATATTATATATATATATATATATATATATATATATATATATATTAAATCAACTTAGGGACATGTTCCTAAAATTGCAAGGTCGAATCTCATGAATGCCAAATGTTCCAAATCTTGGGACCCACTAGAGTTTTTATCGTTTGTCTCTTCATAGCTCCGTCGCATGTGGTAACCTTTGCCAGCGTTTAAGGACAACTTTGGTTTCAAGTTCTCCAAAGGACACAGGACCCCTCTCTCCCACGGTCCATTCAACTTAGTTGGCCTTATATACCTAAGTCACCGATTCGTAAAGCGCAATCGGACGTGAGGGGTCCAATGTAAAAAAAAAATACTATTAAAAACGTTGTGAAAGTGTTCATTAAATAATAAAAATATATATGTATATAAATTTATTTATAACTCAAAAAATATATTATATTACTTTTAGTGAATTAATAGTAAATATATTTATAATCAATTAATTGAATTATAAATGCTATTTTAATTTTGATTGATTTTTTTGATTTATTAGCATTGAATTTTAAAGTTGTGAAAGAAGTAAAATTGTTACAAAATAAAATAATTAAAAATAACCAATATTAAATAGAAAAGTAATGTAGCACAGTAAAATAATGATGTACCTTAGATCCTTATCTAATTGTCAATTGTTCAATCCTAGAAAATAATTTTTTTTGGTAACAAATAAGTCTCGAGTTTCTTCACATCACGTCCCAAGTCCTAGCCACAACAAATTTTCCAGAAGTTCACAAATTATCATAATTAAAAGAATTCGCTCACTAAAAATAACTAATTCGCGAATTGCCCAAACATAATTCGCGAATTTAACCCGAATTCGTAAATCCGCCCGTGGGCCTTAACTGGCGAACTGTGTGACCAAGTTATATACCAAGAGCCCGGGGACACAGACGATGCAACCATCATTATACCTTGAAACAATGCAGAGCATTTAACGAATGCTCCACTACGCAGAAGCATTAAATGCCCTAGAGACCTTGTCAAAGAATTAGGGGTAATGCTAAGTTTATAATCATTGTTTACAACAATGATTTATAACAAAGATAAAATGACGTTGTTTTGGTGTTATAAATACAAAATGATGTCGTTTCATTTAGCCGCTAAATGGATCGACTAAATGGAACGATGTCATTTTGTGTTTATAAGGTCAAAATGACGTTGTTTTAACCTTGTTATAATCGATTGTAAACGAATAATTGTAACTGTAACATCACCCAAGAATTAGTGTAACGAGTCGATTAAAGAGCTGTACAGAGCCACCAGGCGACATGTCGGCTCAGCCATACCTATTGACTGGCCATCGCAGTGTCACAATTGACATGTGTCACCCTATGTTATGCTAACGGAACACGATCATTACTAACGAGGTGTCATCTTACTGGAGGACCACATCATCTCTGTGAAACAGAGCTGCAAAGGCATTCTCCCGTACTCTATATGTCACACTGGAATGCATAGCTGAAGCAATCCACAATAATAGCTCAAAGGGTATTTAGATAATTTCCGACTAAGGGCAACATGTAGTTGATTGCAGGATAAAAAATTGCCAAGTTGTGAATTGAAATGCCTTTGGCTGAATCATGAACATGTCTAAGAGATATGAAGCTTGTTTATATGGCAAGATAAGAGAGTATGAAAAATAAATTCAATAAAATATAGATGAATAATAAAATATTATATTTCAAGATTCACTTGTAAAATTATCAGTTAAAAAAAGTAAAAGAAGATTATTTTTAGGATGCTGATGAGATAGTTTATTTCACAAAAAAGGAAAGATGATAGTTTATGGGTACGAGTTGTTTTAGCCTTGAACATCTTTAGAAGAAGTATATTGACATTTTTAGGAAGAAAATAAACAAAAATGGTTAAAAACCTGTCTAGATCCTATAAAATACTCTAATTACCAAATGATAAACAAATTACGCATGGGTATTAGTTGTTTTCATATTTAACACTCTATGAATGCACGTATTATACATATCATATACAGTATCGTGTCACGTGTATCTAAGATGTATTTAACATGAGATGGATTATTGGCTTAATATGATATCATAATAACAATGAACCTGTTATAGATTATGAATTTTTTCCCCAGAAGTAATATCTCCACTTCCTTTTAGCCACTCACACACCTTTTTTTTTTTCTTTTGGTCATATTGCCTTCACTAGTGAAGTGTGTAATTTTCCATTTTTTTTTTTGATGAACAATTTCTCTCTCTTTTATGCTCTTGAAAGAATTTTAATTCCTTTGTTTGTTGTCCCTGTTGGAACTGCAGGTATCTTATATTTTTATAGGCTCCTTCACAGTTATAACAGATGCCTTGGCAAGTGGGGGAATTATAAAGGTATTAAATGAGCCTTCAGGAGCAAAAACCTATTCAAACACAGCCCATAAGAAGGGCAATATGTACAGTGAAACAATCAAAATCCGGGGCAAAGTTGCCTACAGTGGTAACAACTGAAAACAGGAAATCCTGATTATGGTAATGGTTCATAACTGAAGAGTCTCAAATTTTACTTCTACGGCCAATTAGGAGATCCCTGCACTAGTACCGTCTACATCTGACAAAAATGGAGCAGTTACTGACATGATGCTCTGCACGATCCGGTGATCTTATCTTGTTTGCAGTGAGTCAGCTTGCCTTAGTCAATAAAAACCTTGGACCAGCTACGGGAATATGTAGCACATGAATTAGGCTTGATTGATCAAGTAAGCTTATAGTAAATACCTTAAACATGGAAAGTCTCCATAGCTCTCTCTCTCTCTCTCTCTCTCTTCTCTCTCTCTCCAATCACCTTGTTTATTTGGTTTTTATGGCATGTAGTCCAGGTATTCAATCAACTTATTCTCTTTCAAGCTGTTACCTTCTTGTAACCATCCATATTCCACGCATCCATCCATCCATTGTATGAGAAGCGACCTCTGGGTGATGGATTTCCCAATTTTTGAATGGAACAGTTAGGACACAGTTTTGAGGTCTGTCTAATGTCTATGCAGGCCTACTACTAGGTGGTTAAATGCTATGATTTCTATCCATAGAAGAAGTGGCAGTCATGTTTTTCCTATGCTTTGCTGTAAGGAAATTTTATGTGTTGCTTCTAAGGAATTAGAGAATAACTATTTTGACTTGGTATTATGTTGGCATTACAATTTTGGAAAGTGTTTCCGTCTTTGTCTAGTTTTCCTTTTGCAATCTAGTGAAATTAATTTTATATGTTTCTATTCACAAAAAAAATCTTCAGGGAACTTTCTACAAAGAATCTCGAGTCTTCTGCTCCTTTGTTGGTGATGCATTTAACACTTAGACTTTGCATCATACAAAGTAATAGAGACCTGCCATTGTTACGATGTAACGACATTGATGCTCTCTGTTTAGCTTGGATTTGATAAGTACATTCTGCTTTGTCTATTGGAAAGCTACTAATCATATTGTTTTATAAGATTTTGGTTATCGGTATGTTATGAACTGCTAAATTGATAGAGGAAAATCTTCACTCCCCTTTCAAATGAAAGAGGGGGACTGAAGTGCTGAAATATTTTCTTTGTTGGTTGTGATTGTAAGTTGTTGAGTCCAGCCCACCTGGATGAGTTCAAGTCCACATATTTGGGCCCAAGCACAATTGGCTCACATGGAGTGTCCATGTGAGAATGAAACTTTCAAGTTATTAAGAACTCTTGGAAGGATATTTCTTGAAGAGTTAATCTTGAGTTATGATATGTTTTCCTAAGTAGCCTAGGATAACTATTAGGTATCAAATTAGGAGTCTATCACCTCTTTCCTTTAGTTTATAAAATGGAGGGTAGGTGTTGAGACTTTTAAGGGTGTGAGCCGTGAATAAGGCGCTGAGAGTGAGAGGTAAGACAGAGAGAGATTGTGAGAGAGTGGTGAGAT
>BRYE01000019.1:10974407-10976907 GCA_030159115.1 Actinidia arguta var. hypoleuca
TGAGTAGAGACCAAGCTCCTTCTAATTAAGTTTCTATAAATGGAATCTAATAAAAAGCAATACTAGGGATATAGAAAAAATGCGAAGAAATGTACAGTGTACACGTGTGACACAGATTCATTCAAATTGTGAGTTCCACCATGCAAGATTGAATCTCGATTACAGTTTGACTTTTTTTGTCTACTTATTTGTTTACTTAGCTTGTTGTAAAATAAAAGTGTATCTCCCCCTTTTTTTGTAAGACCAGGTTTCTATGTAGTCAAATTTTGTATTGTACTAGTACAGTCCAAGTATGTTGAGCCCAATTTGATAATTCAAATCGTTCATATTGTAGACCTCATTAAGAACTTTAATACTGTAAAAAATCACGTCTATCGGATATGGATCAATGGTCAATCAATAAAAGTTTATATCAAGATAAATGGGTATAATTCTGTGTGCCACACTCATTTATTAAGTTATAAAATAGTATTGAACGGATATCAATTAACATTCGATCAATATAATTTTTTATAGTATTAATCTTCACAACGATTTCTACAATATGAACGGTATAAATCATTAACATGGGCCCACAATGAGACACTTTTCTGCAGTATATTAGTTAGTTTGGCTGTATGTCCTTTTCTGAGAAGCTATGTCCTTTTCTGCATGTTAGTTAGTTTGGCTGTTGTGGAAGTTGTAGTCGTTTAAAATAAAAGTAAAATCTCTTTCCTTCCAATGTTGGGAAATGCTTTTTCTTTAGATAAATTACCCAAAAAAAATAAAAAAAAATACTCGGCGTTTGTAAGCCTAGCCAGCTAGATACAGGGCCATGACCCATTCAAGTGGGCCGAGTGACTCTCGACAGTTGGGCTAAGTCGCTCTTGGGCCATGCTTTGTCCATTCTTGGGCTAGCCTAATCCGCTCTATTCATGCAATCTATTCGCCCCACTCAGGGTCCATGGGGCGGGCCCAATGGGATTGGTTAGTCAATTATTGGAGTTTAATGATATTTCTTATACTTGGACATCACAATTATTCTATTTTACTTCCGTGAAATGAAATGTACGGCGGCTTTGTTTGAATCACACTTTTTATACAAAATTGAAGATATAGATTTTAGAAACGTATAAAAATGAATTTAAAAAAGAAATAGATGTCATACAAAATTTATAAACTATTTAAGTTTATTTTTTAAAATAATTCTAATTTTTTATTTTAGATATTTTTTTTGTTTTTTCAGTTTAATGTAATTTCTAGCTTTTAAAATAATTATAATTTTGTATTTATAATATTTAGTTATTAGGATTAATTTTCTAATGTGAGTAACATTTTTTTAAATGGAAAAAATTGAACTCTGCCATAACATAAAACTCATAAAAATTATTAAATCAAAACTTATTGTGATACTTTCTTTAAATTAGAGTTTATTATAGAAATTATATACAATCTTTTCATCTCCCGTCTCTCTCGCACGTTTATCTCTTCACTACAACTACAACTACAACTTGACTTCAATGCAGAAATTTATTGAATAATGTTAAAGGCTTAATTTCATAAATACCCCCTAAATTATTATTTTTTATTATTTTTACTTTCTCATCTAAAAAATAAATCATATCGATCTTTTTAATTATTTAATTATATCACTTATACCCATTTCATTACTAATATATTTGAAATAGTGATGCAAATTGATCATGTTTTAGCCATGTACTTAAATTAAATGTCCTTATGTCTAAAATATTTTTATTTTTTTATAAAAAATAAATCAACGTTATATTTAAAGGCTTATTAATAAGGGTTAAGTTTGTTTTACAAAAAATACACATGGTGCGATGAACGAGTTATGTTTGAGATACAATAATATTAAAATGTGAGTAAACTTAGGAAAATATTAGTAAGTGGGAAATAGTTGCTGGCCGAATGGTAAATGTGTTATATTTTTTTTGTGCACAACAAACAACAGCTATTCAATCTGGACAAAACAAAACTACCCCATGTATTCTCTGTTTTTATTTTTAACCCCTTTGGAAAGAGGGGCTGGATTAAAATTGAATAGAATTTGCAGGGCTTTAAATGTCCAAATTTAAACTACATGGACAAAAGTGGAACACTGAAAAAAAATGCAGGCACATGTTCATAATAGGTAAGCTCAAACATTAGGGATGACAATGGGGCGGGGCGGGGCGGGGCGGGGCCGGAGGTTAGTATCCCCGTCCTCGAAATTTTTTTCATCTCCGATCTCCCCCCCAATCCCCGACGGGGATTTTGTTATACCTCCATCCCCATCCCTAACTGGGACTGGGGATTCCCACCCCGAATCCGAACCCCGAAAAAAAAAAAAAATATTAAAGTATGAAAATTTTAAACAGCTATTGGATCTTCTTTCACTGTTGAAGCCGTCGCCACCGTTGCTTCTTCCGCTGTCGCCACCGCCGCCTCTAGAATTCCCTCTCTCTATGTCGGGTGTGTTGTGTGCAGTATATCCCTACCTTCAGTACTAATTAATATCCAA
>BRYE01000019.1:10981907-10991907 GCA_030159115.1 Actinidia arguta var. hypoleuca
TTTTTAATTTTCTAAAACCATATCATACTCGCAATTTAAAATTTGACTTTGATAAGAAAAGTCAACTAGCTTTTTATAATGCCAACTAAGAGAAAATCCATTTGATAAATCCACTACTGCATTGAAAGGCACAAGATTTTCTAACTCCCAAATCATTACATTAATAGTACACAAAAAAAGAAACTGGCTATTAAATCCACCATACACAATTATTTTGGCCAGCTTAAAGAGTAAATGACCAATCCCCTATATAAAAAATGCTCATGTTTCACCTCTAAGCATCTCCACAATAAACCTTTAAAAAGATAAACATAAAATTTTCTCTCTCTTGTTCTTCAATTGTTTTAGCCATGGCAAAGACACCAAGCATGGGTCACCAAAAGATAAAAATCATGAAAATCGAGGTAAAAAATCACTTGTAGGTCACCTTCTCGAAATGCCGCATTGGGCTTTTCAAGAAGGCGAGCAAGCTTTGCATCCTTTGTGAGGTTGAAATTGCCATAATAGTTTTCTCTCCGACGGGTAAGGTCTTTTCCTTCGGCCACCCTAATGTGGACCCTATCGTTAATCACGCGCCACCTCATTGAGGTTCACCAGAATGCCAGTATTCACAATCTCAACTTGCAACTCACTCAAGTTCTTAATGAACTGGAAGCTGAAAGGAAACAGGGCAAAACCCTAGAAAACATGAGGATAGCTAGCCAGAGACAGTGTTGGTGGGAGACTCCTATAGATGAGCTTGGCATGAATAAGCTTGAACAATTTAGGGTTTCTATGGAAGAGCTCAAGAAGCATGTGACCAATCAAGTGAACAAGGTTTTGGTTGAGGGGACCTCAAACCTTTCACCATTTTTCTTTGGAAACAATGGTGGTGGAATGGTTGAACAATTTGAGAGTAAACCCTCTCCTATCAATACTTCTTCAACCACTCCTCGTGTCCGTAATTTTGGCTATGGTCATGGTTTTTTCTAAGGTTTTCGATCTTCGTAACGATTTTGTTCACCTACCGAAATAAAATCAAATTCTTTACTAATTGTCTAAAGCTATGGAATGGGGTCCCGTTTAACCAATCGATATTAGGGTTTTGTTCATACGTGAACAAAATTGAATTTGGTTCATTTCCATTTCCAATTTGATGTCAGTTTTCTAAGCTAGTACCTCACTAGCTAATCTTCATTGTCAATTTATTAATCGTTTTCCGTTATGTCTTATCCACGAATCGTGATGATTAATTTTCTTCTAATGTTCCTTAGTGCCATAATAAATATTAATTTTATAGTTTTTTTATCGATTAAAGTTCCAAAGTTGTTTACATGATATTGGGCTTGGGCTTGGGCTTGGGCTTGGGCTTGAGAAATAAAATAGAACTGCCCAAAATAATCTGTGGAATGGCCCTGGGCCAGGCCCACACATTCAAGTTCATTCACGGGTCCCCTATTGCACAACCCAATTAGGGACTAATGTGCAGACAATTATTTTTTGCGTACCATAAAATCAACTTTGGTCAAAATACAAAAACAAACAAACAATCAACTTCCGTCAATCAATATGAGGGGATAGAAATTAGAAAATGTGGGAAAGTTGCATCGGTAGTAAAAACCGAACCCAAACATTGATTCGGTAAGAGATTGCCTCAATCATTTGGTCGAAATCAAAGTTGATGCATTATTTCAAAACTACTCAAAAACACACTCAATAATAAGGTGGATTCTTGTGGTTCAATTAATTAAAAATACAAGGACTACTAGTATAGCTTATTACTACAAGTATACTACTATCACAGATGAATGCTATATTTGAATAAAAGATTTTGTGATTAAAAATGCAAAAAAAATAAAAAAAGATAGGTGATCTAATGATTCCGAACGTTTGAATCATTTAACTTTTTTTTTTTCTTCTTACAAATTCAAAACTCAAACACAACAAAGGAAAGCTTATACAAAAAAATTATATTTTCTATTATTTGGTGAGCTGATGATGCGTGATTATAGGAAACATTATACTATTTGAAAAATGTAATCGCTTATTTTTACTAACTGATGTGATATAAAATTTTGAAATTTTAAATGAAATTTGATATAATAGATGTTACGACAATAACTAAGAAAAATTATAAAATTCTGAACATATACAATAACAATATTCATAACGAAGGGCAGAACGTGAGTGGGACAAGTAACTCATTAAGTGTTTATTTAGAAATTAGAACTTAAGTAATCATTCATTGTAAGGGGATAATTATACAACTACAGATTTTGGCCTTGCTAGGGCAAGCACTGCCATCGAGCTATCACTATGAAACAAACTCGGTGGTTCCTTATATCGGAGCTTGGTCAAGACACTACCAAACACTGGCACTGTCCGAACTAAGACTACCATTATATTCGAACTGTCTCTATTTAATAAGCTCGTTAGAAGTAACCACGCCGGAGTTTGGCTAAGGGGGAACGGCCGATGGCGATCCCGAGGCATGTCAAGGAACAAAAAATAACTTGTATGAAAAAATTTCTTTTGACAGCCCCCATGTCAGGATCGAGACATCAACAGCATGCTGACAAGCTACCAGTCAGGCCCTAAGAGCATGGTTGGGTCAGCCGCTTACTCACTGACATAGTAGTCGGCGCGTTCAAGCACACGCTGAGCTGTAGTCTGTCCAGTGACATGACAATTGGCGCGTCAAAGCACGCGCTGAGCTGTGCCATATAAGGTCAGCCTTTATTTTCTAAAAAGTACGCGTATTGAGCCCTAAAGAGCATACTCTCTCTCTACATACAATATCCATCATTTAGCGGTCATTTTTCCAAAATAACTCTGGCGGCCGATCTCACTATTTTTGTGTTGCAGCTAGGCCTTTGTTACTGATGACTGATTGCTATCACCTTCACTACTGCAGGACTACTGCATGTGTCTATCCTCAATTTTCTTTTTCTCATTTCCTAAACTCACAACCCACATCCATATGTTGAACAATTTTTCTTTCCAAAAGAAAATTAGTAAATTGTCTAGAGTATAGTAAGAGTTGTTAATGGCTGGTGGGACCCACACTTTATAGTTGCTTTTGGTGGACACTATTGTGCTAGAAAACTAGGGGCGAGCAACCAACAGTCAGAATTGCTCGTGACTTCGGTACTTGACCCCGGTAATAGCTCGAGCAACTTGCGCAAGGTAACAAACGTGACCAGTCGGGGCGAGGCTGCTCAAAATTCCTCCGACGTGCGAATCAGATCAAGACGAATATAAGCTAGGCAAAGCAGGGAAGCAGAGCACTCAGAGTGAGTATGCAAAGATTTAGTCATACATTTTCATGATGGGGGAGCAGCCTTTTTATAGTTAGAGAATGTAGAGCCATGAGAGAAGATCACGGCGAGATCCTCGGGGAGATAAGTATGGAAAGATATCTTGTGGATACTAGAGATAAAATAGGAGGATGTCATTTGGAGAACACACTGTGAATATAGGCGACGTGGTAGAGAAGGAGTCTCAAGGAGATAAAATCCTCGTGGATGTGGAATCCTCATGGAGATAAAATCATCATGGAGGTGGAGTCTTCATACAAGCAACGTAATCAATCTCGCAAATTGGCAAAGTGAAGAACAAGTGGTGAGCTCACAGAGTTTGGTGACGTGAGCATTTGAGATGGCAATGTAACCTTCACAGTGAATGGAGACCACAACAGATCAATGGTGATGGATTTTACCCCACATCAGTAGCTCCCTTACTTGAGATACTGAGGTGAAACACTTGGCGTCTCGAGTAGCTAATCAAGTAGTTCATTTTGACGACGTATGCATGTAATGATGGCACGTCTTCACAGGCGGACACGTCATGTGATCATGGTAGTTGAAGCAGACATATCTCAACCTTGGTGCTTCCTATAAATAAGGCCCCCCATACATTTGCACTTTTCTTGCTTTTGTTGTTGAACTGCTGCTCTTGCTCTGATGTTCATCTCGCCTTCGTCATCTCGTGATTATCTCCTCGCCCTTAACTCAGTAAGTGCCAATAACTCACTTTTTTTCTACCTTTGTTTCTGTATTGTATGTCAGTTAGGTCCATCATAAGAGACTTAGAAAATTTAGAGGATTCCTTGCCTTCTTGGATTTCCGATCACTTAGGAGAAAAAACATACGTGACCGACGAAGTTAACCAACTCCCTTTGCCCCTTCCCGAGGAATCTCTTCCTCGGGATGAACCTTCCGATCACGAGGAAAATCCCGAGATAGATAATCGTAGTCCCCTTGAAAAAGAGTTTAATGTCATGACTCAGGGCGATTTGGATCACCTGAGAGAACTATACTCTTTTCCTCTTGGGATACAGGTTAAGATTCTCGAGGACGACGAGACTATATTGTTAACTCGCCTGGGCGAGGTGGCTTTTTATGAAGCTGCTTTTCCTACTGGCTTAAGACTCCCAATTCACCAGACCAGTAGGAGAATTTTGAATTTCTACAACATCTATCTCGCCCAACTTTCTCTCAATATATGGAGAAGTGTCGTCTGCGTGTTGGTGATAGAAATTTTACAAGCGTGCTCTCTCCCTCAATGAGTTTAAGTAGCTGTATAGTCTATTCAAAAGTTCGAAGCCAGACTCGAGGTGACTTTATTTCAAGGCGAGGTCGGGCAGGAATGTGATCAAAGGGTCTCCTAGCAACATCAAGGGTTGGAAGAAGAGATTCTTTTTTTTCTTGGGAGACAATTGAGAAGTTCTCCCTGAATATAGCTTGGGGTGAAGGAGTTCCACGGGTCCCGAGATCATGGGGCACCCCAAGTCAGTCTGATTTTTATATTTTGTCATTTTACTTAAGTATAACATCTCGCTCCAAATTAACAATTGTTCTTCATTCACTAGGCAAACGTTGCAATAAGCTACCCATCTTGACTGACATCGAAGATCGGGGAAAAAAGAGGGTTTTCAAGAAATTAAGGTCGGGAGGATACTTTAAGGTTCTGGTAATCCTTGGCTCCAAGACGTTCAAAAAGTGTTTCACCCTTAATAGTGAAGGGATGGCATCCAGTGGCAGAGACAATGTTGAGGACACGTCTGTAGATGGCATAGAGGCTATAGTGGGCAATGAGGGTTAGTCTCACCATTCCTAGGATGAACAGCCGCGGAGTGATAGCCCCCGAGATAAATCAATAGAATATATAGGAACTATCAGGAAGGAAATAAGGATGATTTTACCTTGCCTTCCTGATTTAACCCTGCTGAGGCTTTTAGCGGGCAAAGTTCGAGACCCTGTCTTAGGATTGGGACCATATAGTTTGAGCTCAAGCTCAGACTCTAAATCGGAGTCTTGGTCAGACCCGTGGTTGCCCCCTGAGCTTAGATCGGAGGTACTATCTTCATCTTTTTCAAGTGTTTTACCTCTTCCTTGTATTGATGTCGGTTTTTATTTTGCAGCTATGTTGAAGAGAATTAGCTTGAAGAAGCTTGCCAAGAAGGTGGAGAAATCTAAGGATGCAAGCTCGTCGGCGACGTCAACCTCGACTGCGGGAGAAACGTCTTAGGGACGAGGTACCAAACATCTCGCCCAATGAGATGGGCTCTAAAGTAAAGAAGCCATGCCACCGTCAGAAGCCAATAAGAAGGCCAAGTCCACGGCAACACCTAGCGAGGTGGCAAACATGGGAATGACATGGCTAGTGGCCCCAAGAGAGGGTACCTCGACCAATCCTGTTGATGCCTTGGGGCCCAAAGTCACTATTCTGAGGAGTTCTACCATGGCAGAAAAACCTCTTGAGGTCGTGATTCCACCCTTCGATAAGGAGGATGTGGAAAAACTTAATCTTGACCAGGTAGTCTCCAAGCTCTTCCACATCCTTGGCCAGTAATTGTTTGAAGTTTTGCACTCTGTATTTTCACTATTTTCAAGATGATGTTAAATACTTGGTGAATTTTTTGTATCTTGCAACAACGTCGGGCCGCATCGCTTAAGGGAGAGAAGGCTCGTGCTAAGAAATTTGCTGGTGATTTAGAAGGGAAGATGGCTGAGCTTAAAGTCCAGAATCAGCAAGCTACGGAAGAACTGGCCAAGGCAAAAGGCGAATGGGATGCCGCTGCCAATTCATTGGCAAAGCTGGGAGATGTTGGTTGTTGAGTTGAGGGACTAAGAAGCTCATTCCAATAAGTTGGCCATTGAGGAGTTCAAATCCTTGAAGGACTTCTAGGAGGTTGTTGAAATGGCAACTTTCAAATATTTTGGCGAAGGATTTGACTTCTACAAACGGCAGCTTCGTCGCCATCATCCTGACCTTGGCATAGACCTCGAAGGCATGGTCATTAATCAAGACCTGATCGAGGAGGAAGAAGAGGCACAGAAGAAAAATGAGGAGAAAAAGGAGGAAAATAAGGAGAAAGGCGATACCAGCCCCTTCTCTCCTTAAACATTTGTAATTTTTTCTTTTCTCCTTTTGTGTAATGGCGGGTTATAATCCTTCAATTAATGAATGAAAATATTCTTCCTTTATATTTCTCAATTCCATAGTTTCTTCTTATTTTGGGATATCATGAAATTAGAAAAAAACATCTTTAATTAACTAGTGATTGACGAGATGAGCTTGGCGAACAATTAAGTCCATCCACCTTAATAAGGTGAATTTTAAACTTAATCATGGCGATAAACTTAACTTGACGAACTTGATTAATAAGCGATCTTAGGCGGGCAGAAGTTACCTTAACATGCGCAAACATTGAACCTCACCATGGTGATATACATAATCAAGCATTTCATTTTCTAGCGATCAAGATGTTTTATCATTTTCTCAATGAATGGGTAATCTTGACATTGATGATAACAAAAATGGCAATTAAGATACATTATTATTTTCTCAATGAATGGACGATCTTGATATTGGCGATAACATAGCTAGTGCATCAAAACTTTTGAAATTGATGACATAACTCACTGAAAAATATTAGCGATAAAATCAAATTGGAGAGATTTTATTATTTTAACACATAGAAATTGGCAATCATATCAAAGAGTTCGTCGATTAAAATCGTACATGTATGAAGATTTTGGCAAAATCAAAACTATGGCGATGTCTGGGCGACTATATCCACATGGAGTTTGGCGACATTATACGATATAGGCGATCTTCTTCTCATGGTGACCAACAAGATTACTGATAATACTTTTTCAAGGGTGAGGTAGTGCCTTCTTGTTCATGTCTTCTAGTCAATAAGTTCATGGCGTGGAGATTTTGGTGACCTTGTTGGGGCCTTCCCATGTAGGACCGAGCTTATCGGCATTCAGCTCCTTTGTAGATAAAGTGACATTCCTCAAGACTGAAACAGTAGGCAAAAAAGATTTGTGCTTACACTTTGATTGTAGTACTTGGCGACCTAGTCTTTGTAGACTGCTTGGCGTACCTCAGCTCTCTCTCTCTTTTTAGTTAAGGAGATCAAGGTTGAGCCTTAGCTCGGTTTTATTATTCTCCTTATCAAAATTTGAGACCCTGAAGTTCAGCATTCTTATCTCCACCGGTATAACAGATTTTGTCCCATATATTATAGGAAACGGTGTCTTGCCCATAGGGATTCTGCTCGTTATATGGTATGTCCAGAATATGCTCGGTAGATTTTTTGCCCATTCGCTTTTGAATTTCTCTAACCTCACCTTTAAATTCCTTAGGATTTTTCTGTTGATAATTTTCACTTGACCATTAGCTTGAGGATGACCAAGCGAGGAAAAATGGTGAGAAATGGCGAAGTCTAAGCAGAATAGCTTGAATTTATCAATGTCGAATTGCCTTGCGTTGTCCGAGATAGTAACCTTGAGAATTTCAAATCGACAAACGATGTTCTTCCATATAAAATTTCTGACATTCCTTTCAGTGATTTTGGCGAGAGGCTCTACTTTTATCCACTTTATGAAATAGTATGTGGCGATGATCAAGAACTTTCTTTGCAATGGAGCTTGAAGCAAAGGTCTGAGTATGTCGATACCCCATTGAGTAAATGGCCATGGGCTAGTCATTGGCACCATCTCGGTATGAGGGAGACGACTTATTGGAGCAAATCTCTAGCACTTATCACATTTCTTGGTGAACACTATTGCGTCTCGCTACATCTGAGACCAGAAGTACCATGGCGAACAACTTTCCTAACTAGTGACCTCGCCCTAGAGTGATTTCTGCAAATGCCTTCATGGATTTCTATGAGTACGTAATCTGCTTCATTAGGTTGGAGACATCTTAGGAGTGACCCTGAGAAAGATCTCTTGTACAGAGTTTCATGGAGTAGGCAAAATATAGCAGATTGATATTGAATTCGGCGAGCTTAGAGCTTGTCTGATGGCAATGATTCATTCCGGAGGTATACAATGATATCATCCATCCACGTCGGGCCTGCTTCTATTTGACAAATGATTTTGCAATCTCAATACTCGAATTTGGCAAGAATTCCAGAGGTATACTCCTGTCCAAGATGAAATCAAAGGCCGAGATGAGGTTAGCCAGAGTGTTAACCTTCCTATTTTCCTATCTGGGAATTTGGCAAATCTTGAAGTCTTTAATCTTCATTGACATATTTTCCACCTCATCTAGGTAAGCTATCGTCTGGAGATCTTTAGCGAAATAATCCCATTGGACTTGATTTATCACAAGTTGAGAATCACTGAAGGCGTCTAAGGAATATACTCCCAATTCTATTGCAACTCTTCGTTCGACGAGGAAAGTTTCATATTCAGCTTCATTGGTGGTGGTTTTGAATCCAATGTGAATGGCGTATTCCATTTGTTAGCCCAACCGAGTTTGGAGAACAAGCCTGCTCCATAGCCATGCTGGCTGGATGATCCATCTATGAATAATTTTCATCTAGCGAGGGCTTTATCTGGGTTTTGCTCTTTTGAAGACTCCACCTCGAGGAGGACCACCTCTGGCTCTAGAGCAACATCGTGTGTAAATTCAGTAATGAAGTCGGCCAATTCTTGGACTTTGATTGCCATCCTTGGTCGATAGCTGATATGAAATTCACTAAGCTCAATAGACCATTTGAGAAGTCTTCCCGAGGTGTCAGTCATTGGAAATTTTGCTTCAGAGGCTGATCAGTCAATACCACAATAGGATGTTCTTGGAAATAATGGAGAAGCTTTCTGGAGGCAATCAGGAGTGCATAGGTGAGCTTCTCAATTTTTAGGTACTTGGTCTCGGCTCTTATAAGGACCTTGCTGACATAGTATACTAGTTTCTGAACTTTGTCCTCTTTCCGGATAAGTACTACACTTACTGCTGTTGGCGAGACAAACAGGTCCATAATGATTCTCGCTCGTAGTAGGAACTGTGAGCAAGGGTGGTGACCCAAGGTACTCCTTCAGCTATTGGAATGCTGCCTCAAATTCATCTGTCCATTGAAAAATTTTTGAAGAATGGTAAACACTTATTAGTTGATTTGGAGACGAATCTATTAAGAGCGGCTACTCGCCTAATTAATTGTTACACCTTATGAATGTTCCTGGGCGAACTCATCGCAAGTAAAGCTTGATAGTCAGGGTTCATTTCAATCCCTCGTTTTGTCACCAAGAAACCAAAGAATTTACCGAGGAGATGCCAAAAATACATTTGGAAGGCTTTAGCATCATTTGATGCTTCCACAGGATGGCAAACGTTTCCTTTAGGTGGGTGATGTGATCAGTAACTTTGAGACTTTTGACTAGCATGTCGTCTATGTAGACCTCCATTGTTTTCCCTATCAAGTTCTTGAACATTTTATTGACCAACCTTTGGTATGTCGCCCTAACGTTCTTCAACTCAAAAAGCACGACCTTGTAGCAATATAACCCTCTCTCCCGTGGATAAGTATGGAAGGATATCCCAAGGATATCGGAGATAAAATAAGACGATGCCATTTGGAGAACACATCGTGAATATAGGCGACATGGTAGAAAATGAGTCTCAAGGAGATAAAATCCTTGTGGATGTGGAATCCTTATGGAGATAAATTCATCATAGAGGTAGAGTCTTCATGCAGGCGACGTAATCAATCTCGTCCATTGACGAA
>BRYE01000019.1:11064407-11066907 GCA_030159115.1 Actinidia arguta var. hypoleuca
ACGAAAGATTAGGGTTGATTGGGTCATATTACGGGTTAGAGCTGTCATTTCGCTAGAATTTTGGGGTGTTTCGGTCATTTAAGATAATTTTTTTTTGAGTCGGGCTCTATTTTACATCCCCTTCTTTCATCTTTACCCATTTCACAGTACACCATTTAAAAGAACTAGAACTTTCATTTCTTTCTCAAAACACTCCAATTTATTCCAAAACTACCCTTATCTTGACCCTTAAACCCTAGCCGCCTACCGTCGGAAACTATTCCGGCCTCCTCCGCCACCCTCCACCTAGAGCCACAACCCAACACAATCCCTACCGCTTAGACCCACCATCTTCTATTGACACAAATCGAACTCAAAGATCTGATTGTAATTGGAGTTGGATTCATCCTCGATTGAAAAAAATCTTGATTTTGCTTCCTCCGTTCGAGCTCATTTCCTCTGGTTCCCTCAATCATACACTCTCTTCTGATCTGAGGCATTTTGTTATCAATTTTTCTTCCACACAACTGCAGGTATGAATCTTTAATTTTTTTTTCCCGATATCTGGATTTCATTTTGGTGCGAAAATTAGGGGTGGAGAAATCTGGGGCTTCAAAAAAATAGAGCAAACAACATCAAATTTCTTGATGAATCAACAATAGGGCTTTGATTGTGCCGTGTTTATATGTTGAAGCAAGCCCACCAAGTGTTTGATAAATTTACTAAGTGATATTGGTTTTTGAAAAAACGAATGTCTCCCAGTTAGATTCTTGAATGTTGGCTTGGTAAGTTTGCTAGTTGTAGATTATTTAAGTTTGATAGGGTTAGGGAGTTTATAACTTCATGTAGACGCAAAAAAGTGAATAAGCTACATGGCCAAAATTGTGATACAATTGGGAATTTTATGACCAAAATGAAAAAGTGATTATCTAAAGTAAAAGTCTGATCTGTTTGCTAGTTATTTTAAATAGTCATTGTTGGAGATGCAGTCTAGCAACCGTCAGAATTTTGTTGAAGTTCTCTTTCATGATTTTTCTCTGTAGCCACAATCCGCTGCAACTACTCTATGTGCAGGAACTGAAACATACTATGGAATTCTTAGGACCAATCATTGAAATTGGGAAGATTTTGTGGGAAGCTGGAAAACAGTTTACATAAATCAATAGGCTTGAAGCAAACATGCAAAATCTCAAAAGGAAGATAGCGGACTTGAGCTGTCAATAGGATGATATTAGTGCCGAAGTGAGTAGTGCAGAGCAACGGCCAGTGAAAGGACGAAACACATAAGGTCAAGTTTTTCTCAGAGATGTGAAAAAGATGAAAGATGATGTGCAAATGTTGGAGCAAGAAGTTGGACAAATGATGAATTATCTTCTCACGTGTACTGTTGGGAAAGCGTATTGTGGAGAGTATTCAAGAGGTGGCAGTACTGCAAGAAAAGGGTAGGTTTTCTAATGGTTTGCTAATCGATGCACTTCCAACACGTGGACGGTTCATACCAACAGCGAATTATTTTGTTGAATCCGCAAGCGATGTGGAGAAAGGTTGCTTCCCTTGGCATGAAATATATTGAATTGTTGCACTTCTTCATCAACATCCAAATTTATCTAATCATCTAATGGAAATGGGCTCTCTCATGAGGACCATCCTGAATGATCTCCATAGAAACTTTAGCTTCTTTTCGACGTAGATTGGATTGTAGACACTTTGAATAGCCATTGTCAAGCCTCTGTAGATGGCTGAGCAATCCGGAAGTCTGCCAAAAAAGCCCTTCGCCCATTCTCCTTTCTCATTTCGGTAGTGGTAGTGTAGTAGGTCCAGTTAAAATACTAACTCTAACAGGGGAGATATCATTGTAATTTTCAGAACGTGAGGGGGAAGACTGCATTTAATTCAAAATCACAGGGGAAGTTCGTGTAATTTTCCTTTTTCCCGAATCCATGGGCGAAAACCCCCTAATTGGTAGGAGTTAAAAGCCACATAAAATTCCTGGCTTTCCCAGGATTCTTCCGGTTTCCTTCGCTTGTATATTTCTTTCTTCACATTCTTTCCTCCAATCCCCATTCAAGTTAATCAACCCTTATATTTTTTAATGAATGAATTGCGTACAATTTTTTTTTTCTTTCTTGGGGGCGTATGTTTCATCATGTCTACATGGCAATTTGTAAGTTTATTCCCTAATACTGCGATGATGGGAGGTGTGACGTTAGAAATACCAAATTACCCTTATTACAGCTGTCTAAATACTTTTCACGCGATTGCTCATTCACTCTATTATTGAACCCTCTTCTTTTCAAAAGTGACATTCCCGAGATTTGAAACTTGGAACAAATTCTTTTTATTTTATACTAATCACTCTTGAAGTTTCGGGTGCTTTGTGCACTAACCCGAAATCGCAGGAGAGGTCGGTATATTTCACCCTTCTAGATATGATCCATCCTCTCAAGGTGGCTACATGGACTTGAGTGAGTTCGCTTGAATCTACTAGATCTTGAATATTTCTGGGGATACATATGATATT
>BRYE01000019.1:11089407-11094407 GCA_030159115.1 Actinidia arguta var. hypoleuca
TTAATAAAAAGTCCAAGTGGCCAAATATTTCTTATACAAAATAGTACCAGTAATGCTAATGTTAGAATTCCTAAACCAATATTTTGAGAAGATATTAATTTACCTAACGATTGGTTATTAAATAATGAAAGTTATCAAGGTAATATCCAAAATGATACTAATAATTTAGATTACGTACAACAATATCTAGATGGAACAATAAAAATAAGTTTTAAAGACTTAAGAATAAACACTCCATCTAGACATAGTTTTGATAACAGAAGCACGACTAGTATAGCAAGTACTTCTAGAAATAAAAATACTCCTTCTAGGTGTAGCCTAGACAGTTGAAGTATGGCTAGTAAGACAAACATTTACCAAAAAGATAAAAATTTTACAAGTCACTTAGACCCTATAGTTAATTTACAAAGAGTAAAAACATCTTCATAAGTTAGTAAATCCACATATTTAACACATCCTAAATTTGGAGAAGGAGAAGAAGAAGAGTCTTCTCAAGGATCACCTACACAAACAGATTTTAAAATTAATACCTCTATTAATTCACAATTATTAACTATTCATACAGAATTTACAACACAAACAGATTTTAAAATTAATACCTCTATTAATTCACAATTATTAACTATTCATACAGAATTTACAATAGATATAGATAAGCTATTAAAAGAATTTAAGTCAAAATAAAATAAAATAAAAAGACATGAATATAAAAGTAATTATACTAAAAATCAAATGTCTAAAATAGTAAACTTATGGAGAAAATTCATGGGAGAAATTTGTACTAAAATAAAATTATTTGATTATTTAAAAAAATATCATAATAAAGTAAATACTATCACAAAAAATTCCTGCAAAACAATATATAATATAATAATATCTTCTAGCCACTCTCCTTTATAAACAATTATCATCAAACATAAATGATCAATTACGAAAGCTTCACCTATTAAGTTATCTAATGAAAACACCGAAATTAAAAAAATTATTGAACAAAATAATTATACTAATCAATGTCTTAAAACTATAGGTAAACAATTAGATAAAATAGAAACAAAAATTAATCCTAATCCTATAGAAAATTCTCCTAGTATATCTAAAGTAATTTTAGAAAAAACAATAATTAAACTCCTTAGTAATATAAATAAGCTTGGCCTCACTACTAAAAAAGAAAATAAAAATATTAAAAAATTAGAAGAGATATTTTCTCGATTAAAAATAAAAAACTTAAAAGAAGAAAAATCATCTATTAAAGTCATTAATAAAAATAAAATAGAATTTTCTGATACAGAATCCTCTACATCATCAGTAGATAATATTTCCCAATTAAAAAAATAATTCAACATTAACAAAATAATAAATCCTAAATTTACTCATATTAATACTATTGTTACAAAAAAAGAAACTTAGATAATTAGTTTCAGTTGAAGCTAAAAAATTATATGAATAAAACATAGATGGATTAAGTGAACATGGTATTCTACAAAAGTTACATCACTTATCCATGATTGCTAATAGTTATTTAACTAATTATACAGATTATAAGCATTCAGATGTAGTTGAGTTACTAGCTTCTGATTTCACTGGAATGTTAAAGTCATGGTGGAATAAATATATCACTGAAGAGTCTAGAGAAAATATTAAAAATGCAGTTCAATTAAATAAAAATAACCTACCTATTTTTGATAAAAATATAAGAATGAAAAAACTAGATGGAGTTAATATCTTAATTTATACCATAATAAAATATTTCATAGGAACGCCCAGTAATATCCATTCTAGAATATATGATTAACTAAGTAACTTAAGTTGTCGTACAAATATGTATTTACATCCCGAGTAATGTTAAAGAGATGATTGTATTGAATCATTTTGGAAAAAGAATTCATAAATGGTCTACCTTGTTATTTTGCTCATAAAATAAGAGACGTCATAAGTCAACCTACAAGAGCCATAGAATATGATAAATTAACTCATGGAGATATCATTAGTATTATTCAAAAAAAAAAAAAGATTAAGAATGTGTATTGATATGAAAATTAGTAAACAGGCCAATAAAGATAAAAATAAAGTTAAGTATGAATTAGAAATTTTTTGCTAACAATATGGCCTTCCCCCAATAGCACCATCAAGAAGAAATAAAAAATTTAAAGAAAATAAGTCATATAAAATATAAAAACGTAATAAATTCTAACCTAATAAATATTATAATAATCCAAAAAAGAAACAAAAATCTACTAAAAATATATAATGGTCATAAAAAACCTATCTATAATAAAAAAGATATAACTTGTCATAAATGTGGAAAGAAAGGTCATTATAAAAATAAATATTGGTCAAAAACTAAAATTAATAAATTATAAATATCTGAAGAAGATAAAAATAAAATATTTGAAATATTTAAATTAACCAACATAGAAATCTGTAATTCTGATTAGGGATGGCAATTCCCCCGAATTAACCTGGGCCCCGCCCCGCCCCGCCCCGTTTAGAGCGGGTATGGGGGAGGAATAAATCGGGGCGGGACGGGGGTGGGGAGAAAATCAAAACCCGATTAATAATCGGGGCGGGGGCAGGTTTAGCCCCTCCACTCCGAACCTGCCCCGATTATATATTAAAAATTAAAATTATTCTTATTTTTTTAAAAATATACCATAATATCTTTTATATATATATATATATATATATATATATATCAATAATTATATAAAATATATATATATAATTAAAAAAATTATTAAACGAGGCGAGGCGGGGCGGGGTGGGGCGGGGCGGAAGGTTTTCATAAATGGGGCAGGGGTGGGGGAGGAATTTCTTAATCGGGGCGGGAGTGGGAGAGCCCGAACCCGCCCCGTTGCCATCCCTAATTCTGATAAAGAATCAGACGATCAACCCATAAAAACTACAAATTCCTCATTTTCTAATGACAGTCCTAGTAAAGGTCAAATAGAAATAGGATGTAATGATAATTGCTGTAAAAACTTAAATATACTTACTAAATCTCAACAAGAAGAAGATACATTAATCGAATTAATAAGTAAAATAAAAAATACTGAGTTAAAACAACAATACATTAATAAACTAAAAAAACTATGGATAGATAATAAGCCCCAGGAAGATAAGCCAATTAAAAGTCTTACAACTACTTTAAATAGGTTCAGAAAAGATAAACAAAAAGAAGTCACTTTACAAGATCTACAACAAGAAATAAATCTAATTAAAAAGGATATAAAAAATTTAAAGATAAAAGATAAGTCGTTAGAAGAAAAGATTACAATATTAAAAATAAATAAAAAATTCTTAGAATTTGAAAATGAATTTTTAGAAGAATCTGTATCTAGCAATATTAAGATTAATGATAAAACAGAAGACAATAGATTAAGCATAATCAACAGAATAAATTTATAAAAATGGCATTCAAAAATTAAACTTATAATTCATGACTATGAAATAGAAGTCATAGCCTTAATTGATACAGGTGCAGATCTAAATTCCATTCAGGAAGGATTACTACCTACTAAATATTATTATAAAACTATTGAAAGATTAAGTTCCGCTAATGAAAGTAAAATGAATATAAAATGTACATATATATCAAGATAATATATGCTTTAAAACTTTTTTTGTATTATTAAAAAATATGACTGAAAAAGTAATTTTAGGACTACTATTTATATATTTATTATACCCATTTACTACAAACGCTAGGGTAGTTACTACTAAACCATTTGGCCAACAAGTAACTTTTAAATTTTTAACTAAATCAGAAAATATTGAGTTAAAACGATTGAAAGAATGTTCTATATCCTAATCAATAAATATTCTAAATCAAAAAGAATGATAAGTAAATTTTCTTAAAGAATAAGTAAAATATAAAAGAATTGAAGAACAATTAGTAGATAATAAACTAAATCAAAAAATAAACTAATTTAAAAATAAATTAGAAAAAGAAATATGTGCTACTTTTCCTAGTGCTTTTTGGCATAGGAAAAAATATATAGTACCTCTTTCATATATAAAAGAATTTAATGAAAGACAAATTCTCACTAAATCAAGACCTATCCAGATTAGTACAAAACTTATGAAAAACTATAAAAAGGAAATAAATGATTTATTAAAAAATAACATCATTAGTAAAAGCAAGTCTCCTTAGTCTTGCCCAGTATCCTATGTTAATAAAAACTCTGAAATTGAAAGAAGAGTTTCAAGATTAGTAATTAATTATAAATCATTAAATGAAATCTTAGAATGGATAAGATACCAACTCCAAACAAAAAAGATTTAATTAAAAGATTAAGTGATGCAGTTATATTTTTCAAATTTGACTTAAAAAGTGGATTTAGACAAATACAATTACATCCCAAAGATAAATATAAAATTGCTTTCAAAACACCATTTGGGCAATATGAATAGAATGTAATGCCTTTTGAATTAAAAAATACTCCTAGTGAATTTCAGAATATTATGAATGAAATATTTAATCCCTTTAGTCATTTTTCTATAGTTTACATTGATGATGTTCTTATTTTTTTAAATCAATTGATGAACATCGAAAATATTTGAACACATTTCTAGAAGTTATTAAACGTAATGGTCTAGTAATATCTGCACCTAAAATTGAATTATTTCAAACAAAAGTTAGATTTCTAGGCTATTACATTCACCAGGGAACTTTTATCCCTATTACCATGTCAATACAATTTGCTGTTAAAATTCCTGATGAAATTCTAGATAAAAATCAATTATAGAGATTTCTATGATCCCTCAATTACATTGTTAAATTCTATTAAGACCTTAGGAAAAAGTGTCAACCTTTATTCGAAAGATTAAAGGACAGCCCTCATCCTCGATTTTCCATTCATACTTCAATAGTTCAAGATTTAAAAAAGTACGTCAAGACCTTACCCTATCTTGGCATCCCTACTGATAATTCTTTCAAAATTATTCAAACTAATACTTTTGATATTGGTTATTGAGGTATCCTTCTACAGAAAGTCAATCCA
>BRYE01000019.1:11134407-11139407 GCA_030159115.1 Actinidia arguta var. hypoleuca
GGGAAGAAAATTTTATTTTCCATTTTCCTTTTGATTAAATAACAGAATTTTTTTACCAAAAATTTTCAGAAAAATGAAAAGTTTTTCAATTTTTAAAGCAATCTACCCAACATCAGTTTGTAAACAATTTCTCAAAAAAAAAAATTATTTTAGAAAATCTTTATCAATACAATTATGTTTTGATCATGAGAAACTATTTTTAGACAAAATCTCAGTTTTTTCAAAACAAAACCTATTTTAAAACTCTGCTTTATGTTTTAATCAAAAACTATTTTAAAACCAATAATTTTTGTTTTCCTTAAATTATTTACAATTTTAGTATCAGAAACTATTGATATTGAAAATCTAATCAATTAAAATTAAACTAGATTTTCATTTAAAAATTCTATACATAATTTTTTAATATAAAATTCTGTACAAAATTTTTTCTTTCTCAAATTAGTTTTTGCAAAAATTATTTTTTGAAATTCAATTGCCGATTTAAAAAAAATATTTTTTAAGTTTGTTTGAAATTTTTCGATTTGGCAAAACGGAATTCGAAGGAACAATTTCATTCATAAATAATAAACTGAAAATTACAACTTCAACTGGTTGAGAAAATAGTTCATCCAGTTGAAGAATTACAGTAACAAAAAATTACCAAAACAAAAAATTACAATAACTGAAATGAAAGAAATAAAAATAAAGCTGAGTTCTGCGATCGCAGTCTCCTTAAGAAAGATTTGCAATCCTCCTTGGGTATTATAGGTTGTTGTCGATGTCTTTCTCCCAAGGTAAAACGGCTAGAATCACTAACTGCAAAATACCTCCAAAGCAGCCTTAGTGAACATATTTTGTGACTATCTCTCTCTATAAAACTCAGAAAGTTTTATGCTTTCTTGCTATTTTTTTTTTTTTTAGACAACTCATCTTTTTAAAGATAAAAACATTACCTTTCAAATATGAAACCTTAAGCCGTAAACACCCCATCATTAGGGTGTTTTATGGCTCCAAAACTGCAGCTCTTACTGTAGCCATTAATAGTTGAAACTGCAGCCTTTGTCAACTGCTAATGGATGAAAATTAACAGCTTCTCAAAGTTGTTTAACTCTCCATTAAACTTAAAAATAAAACTACCCTTTTTGAGCTTTCATTCATAATAAATTTTTAACAATTCTCCTATGAATAAAAATTTTATGCAGACCAATGCAAACTCAAAAGAGAGAGAGAGACAATGGATAATTTTTGCATAGGATATGTAGTTTTTGGCGTTGAACATTCACTTGTGAGAGCCTATCAATTTTTACAAGTAGACCAGTGGACGAGCCCGTTTTGAATTGTGTCTTCATCAGTGTAAATTGAGACAATAGACGTTATACAGGAACTTCTCCTCCCCCCTTACATCTCCCAATACCTTCCTCCCATCCTTCTACCGTATATGTCTCGAGTGTGAGAAAGAAGATGAGAATATTAATAAGGCGCAGTTAGGGTTATTAGTTTTTTGGATTATTTGATTTCTTGATTTTTGAGTTTTTTTATATAGACTCTGTTTGGTAATGCTTAAAAGTCAAGCTTTTTTTAAGCTTACTACCAAAAAAATTAAGATTTTTTAGCTTTTTTACTTTTTTGGCTTTTTTGTTTTTAGTACGCTTGTGGGTGTATCTAAATGATGTATTCCATATATCCTAGATATACACACCAAGGTATGAATACAATTATACGAATACATAAATACTCACCAAGATAATGAAAAGGATGGGGCACCATCCATCATGAATTGTGTGTAAAAAGTCATTTTCAATAGGACATGTGTTGACGTACTTCAAAGTTTTTCAGTTTTTTGGAGAGAGAGAGAGAGAGATCATATTATGTTCTTTGGAGGCAATGTCTCAACAGCTTTTCAGTATAGGCCGGCTAGCTAATTTAGGTTACGTTTTGTACCAGTTTTTTGGTTAAATTTTCTTAAATTTATAAGTAAAATATTTTTAAAAAAATGATTTTTTTGCTTATTTTTTGCTTTTATTTTTAGCTTATTTTTAGATAGAAAAGTAAAAATGCTAAAAAAAACTTGACTTTTAATCATTACCAAACGGAGTCTTCGTTTAAATTTGAGTTAATTTAGCAGTTTGGATTTTTGAATTTTGTAGTTAGAAAACTTTTGGCACCAAGTTTTATAGTTTTTTATTTTATTTTATTATTATTATTATTATTGGTGGTGGTGGTGGTGGTGGTGGTGGTGGGGGTGTGTGTGTGTGGGGGGGGGGGGGGGGGGGGGGGTTGTTTACGGGAGGGCACATGAAAATAAAACAATTTTGATCAAATTTGTAAAACGTTCCGTGAAAGACGGGAAAAAATAGCTTATTTTCAAGTTAAATAATTTTTTTTATTAATTAAATCAAACTTCTTACATTTAAAAACTTTTCTCATCAAGAGAAATGAAAAAAATATAAATTAGCTAGTCCAAGCTGAGCCTCACTGATTTATATGAGTTCAGGCATATAAACAAGAGTGGAGGGACTTTGGAAATTGATTCCACTAAAAAAAAATTACAATATTAGCTTTTGTATAATTTATTATTAGTATAATTTTGACCTCACAAAAATTAATAATCTATCTCTAAAATATATCATAAATATAATTTTGACCTCATAAAAAATTATTTTTATAAATTTGACCACACTAAAATTATTTTCTTCCTCGACCCCTACGTATAAACATTTGGTAATAAAGGCCACATTGATTAATTTTCCATAGATGAATATATATATATATATATATATATATATATATATATATAATGATTTAATTTTCAAGAGAGAGAGGTTGGCACATTTTTGTATGAAGCTGAGAGGACGTCGTTTCAACAAATATTTGGAAGCTAACGAGTAACGAAGCATGTACCAAAACAAATCATGCCACTTGCACTATTTTACAAATTGAGGTTGGGATAATTTTTTTTTACTAGTTGTTTTGGTTTTTAAGTCTTTTTGTTTGTAGTGAATTTTTTTCACCGTTAGATTATAATATTTTATAATTTCTTGATTCTTCTTGACGAGAAAAGTCTAAAAATATAAAAAATTCTTATAAATTAGGAAATAATTCTCTTAAAACAAAAAAATAATTTTTTTATCTAAAAAAAAAACATCTAAAAATATTTTTTTAAAAGGCCAATGATCATAATAAGGAAAAAAAAAATTAAAAGGGCCCACTAGTAAATTATAAATACAAGGCCGATATTGACAATAATAGAACGACAGTGATATTTACAGTACTCTATGTTGTCAAGAAAAAAGAAATAAAATAAGTTATCTGTATAATCAATTGAAAAGTAAACTTGATTTTAGAATCTCGAGAAAATCTTTTATTAAAGGGATCAAACCGAATATAATACGTTTATTGCAAATATTTATTTATTTTTTGGATAAATACATATTTTATCTAGCTATACAAGATTTTAAATTAAATGAAATAAAAAAGACTAAGAAACTCAAGTGTTTGTATTGTTGTGTTGGATCCACAATTAATTTTATGTACGCTCACGTGAATTTATTCAATACATTCCATCGAGTTAATTAAATCAAATGTCCTCATTTTGTTTGTCCTTTTGTGTGTGTTATTGATCATTAAGAATTGTATATACACGTAGGGATCACCTGAAGCCCACCCAAAGTCCGAATCGACTCGGCTGTCATTCCACCCGAAACATGCCCAATTGAGTGCTCCATCCAAACCTGCCCGCCTCTCCCTTGAGGTAAAAAAAAAACCCTACCCAACCCCCGTACAATCCTGGACTATGCCTTGTCGTAAGGATTTTTTGAGGCCCACCTGATCTATGGCGATGGGTTTGGGCCAAACCAACCCAAACCCAATTCATTTTTGGCCGAAATTATACACCCCTTGTACATATGCTTTTTGATTCATGAAAAAGTAGTAAAATAATACTTTCTCTTGATACCTTTATCAAGAATCACCATTGTAGAACTTGGAGTTTGGAACATAAGAAAAGGGAAGGGGGCTCTAGTAGTCTCTCTTTTTTAACTGTTGGGTTTAAATATAAAATATATTAAATTCATAGCTTCTGGACACAATCGGAATGATTTTCACATTGAAATCCATACGACTCCAATGAAAAATGAACCCCTTATTTTGCAAGCTTCCAATAGGCACTGTTTGAGATCATTTGCTTATTGGTCTTTTCGTTTGGAAAATGACCAATTCCAATGGACGGTTTTTAATAAACAAAAAATATATTTATAAGTATGAAAAAAATATAATTTTTGTACTACTATATTGAAATATGTAAAAAGCGAATAAATTTATGTAAAAAGTGTATAAATATTTGTGAACGGTATATATTTACCATCTCTACATGAGTAATAATAACTAGGTAAGATAACAAAAATATCCTCTTGAAATTTACTTTTTAAGAAAATGAAGTAAAAAAACCTTTGTGTAGCAAAGGGAATAATAGAGGAATTGGGTATAAAAAGAAGATTCAAAACTCCCAAATTACCCAACAAAGATGGAAAAGCAATAATAGACTTCAAAAATAGAATCATTGGCTTAATGAGGATCCTTGTATCAAGGATCAACCAAGCCTTGGAGCATCACATCAGTTACACCAAATTATAACTAAAAATTATTTATTTTTAACGTTAATTTCTATCAATTTCTCTATTAAAAAAATAAATATCAAGTGAACAGTTACTTAGTCATAAAGCGAAGTTAAATTTATAAATTGTTTTGATTGATTGATGTGAATAATTTTTAAATTTTTTACTAATTAAATTAGCTAGAAGAATGCTTAGCTAACCTAATGTGAGAAAAAGTATTAAAAAAAATGCATATATGCTAATTATGGAGTAAACTTCTATTCTCTTTTCTCCCGATAAATTCTCGTGAAATTGTAAGGGTAAATTTTATTTACATTACATTTTTTCTTTTCCATTGTATCAGTCAATTTCTTACATTTTATATTAATTATCAAGATGATTTTTTTTTTCTATTTTTTATTCAATTAA
>BRYE01000019.1:11231907-11234407 GCA_030159115.1 Actinidia arguta var. hypoleuca
GATTGCTATTTTTGAAGATTAATAAAATAAGCTGTTACATAATATTTTATGCAGTGATTATATAGATTGCCTTTGAATTCCTATAATTAAGTAGAAAAAGTATGAGGTTTTTTTTGGTCAAAATATATGTTTTAGATAGGCAAAAAAGTTACAATTTGTAATTTTAAAAAAGTCACTTTTCTACGTGACTTAAATTTAAATGAGTGATTATTCCAAATGACTAGTAACACAGATCTGGGATTGGCTTAATTTTTTATTTCTTTATCGTTTGTTCAAAAGCATTGAGGATGCAAAATAATTTGCCAAATTCAAAAACAATTTGTAAGTTCTCCCCATTTTCAAGAGAGCTTCTTTTCTTCCCTTTTCTTTTAATTTATCAAGTAAAACCGTGGGACTACCTGGATTCTGATCCCTCTGAAGTGCAGGGTGTGTAGAGTGTGGTTAGAGTGTACAAAATAATATCATTTTGTATATTTCAGAATCAAAATAATTTTGATCCTGACTATAAAACGAAGTTGTTTTATGGTTAATTAAACCAACGTTGTTTTGGTCTTAGAATGTACAAAATGATGTCATTTTGTACACTCCAATCACACTCCACACACACCCTGCACTTCAAAGAATCCGAACTCAGACTACCTAGGCTCACGTAAGTAATCTCAATCGTTTATTTTAATGCCGCCGCCCAATAAGATCACTTATACAAAAAAATTAAATTAATAAAAAAAGTTTGGACTAACTTTTGCACCCATCAACTAATTTTGGGATTGAAATTAACGACCGAACAAACTTTTAGTAACTCCAATGTTTAAAACGTTTGCCCTTCGCGAAATTCAATCTTACAATCTTAGAGGCAACCCCCAAGTTGCTCTCTCCTCCTACTTGTCTAAACCCCTTGGAGTTGATAAGGAGACTCTTAGCTACATAATTGAATCAAGTTTATCATCAAAAAATAGACAATTTATATAAAAAAAATACACTTTTTATACTTATAAAAATAATTTGATTATATAACTATTGATGTCCGGCCATCCTCATTTTTTACATGACAAGGTGGTTTGGTCCGGTGTGGGGATTGAATGGATGTGGGGTGTATACGGTAATGCAATACGTGTGTTACGGTGGGCCCGCGGCCGACATATACTCCTTGTCGCCTTCACTTAATTGCTATCGCTTGGCAGTTACGCTAGCTGACTGAGTATCAATTAATGTTGGGCCTGGGCCCGGGCCTGGGCCCGGCAAATGGAGAATTACCGGCTCCACTTGGGTATGTAATCAAAGACTCTAACCTCTACTTATGGGCCCGTATCCAACTTAATCAAGCCCACTACAACACAAGTAAGAGAATATGGTTCCTTTCCATCTTTGGAAAATAATTTTATTCGGGTTTGATCATGGAATAAATTAACTCCTACAGTTTAAATTATAAATAAATCAAACTATGTAGTTATAATTCGGTAACAATTTAAATCATATGTTAATTTCCGTTTATCTAGGGATAACGAAATCAACTAGTTCTGCCAAAAAATACGAAAACGACTTCGTTTAGTGTTATCCTCTTTTAAATCCCTAATGAACTAGTTAACAAGAAAAATTAAAGAGTTTGAATTTTATATTTATTTAAAGAGATCAATTTTTTATGCCATTTTAGAATTAGAATTGTTCAATTTGAGTTTTAAAAAAGGGAAAGTCCTATATGACGTGGTTTCAATGTATTTTGGGCAGGAACAAGTTATTCCGTTAATCCTAGGTGAGTGAAGACTAATAGATGGTTTAAATTATTACCGAATTAAAATTATATGGCTTGATTTGTTATAATTAAAAGTATAGTGTATAATTTATTTCCATGATCAAAACTTGAGAATTTTTCCCGTAACTCTCCCATAATTTTATTTTCTTTTTTTTTTTCTTTTTCATTTACAAATCGAAGGCTCTAATTGGTTGGATTTTTCAGTCAAGCTGGCACAGCAATTTTTCAAAACTTTGTTTGGCGGTTTTCAAAATTTGTTTCCGAGATTTTTCAAACAAAAAAACTTACTTTTGAGCAAAATTTAAAAATGATTTCAAATTATCATGAAAATCATTTTTCTCTAAAAAGTGAGTACAATATGAAGAAAGTTTAACGTGGTCAAAAAATATAGAAAGCAAGTTTTGTTGACCGTCAACCAAACAAATAGTTGAAAATATATGATACAAAACTGATTCTAAAAGTAGCTAAACAAATCCTAAGAATCTCAAATGACATAAAAGATCAAGTGAGTGACATGGTGGTCGAGACACTCCTTTATTAGACATGATGTCTAGGTTCGAATTTTAGATTGCAATATGTAGTTGTAATTTTCTCTTTCCCTTACCCTTTCTCAATTCCTGTCGATCCATTGTAGAAAAAAGACACGTAGAAGAAACAATTATAACTTTGACAAAATTGATCAGTAATTGGCCATTTTTATATATTTGACAACTAAGTACATTATAATTAGTTTGCACGCAATTCAATTAA
>BRYE01000019.1:11261907-11274407 GCA_030159115.1 Actinidia arguta var. hypoleuca
GTGCTTATTACTTTTAGGCCCAATTCGAGTTAGCTAAATTAGCTTATTTGTTTTTTAAATATTTCCATGGTTGATGATTTTAGTGTTTTTTTTTTAATTAAATTAAGTTCTATATTTTCAGGTTTATTGTGGTAAGAGAAATTGACACCGAAAGAATATAAAATTTTAATTAAATATTAAAAAAAATATTTAAAAACTAAAGTAAAAGTAAAAGTAAAAGTAAAAGTAAAAGTAAAAGTAAATATAAATTATGGTTAAAAAATTTACTAAAATAAAAAATATATTTGTCTTTGGTATTTTTATGAATATCTTTTATTTTTTTATTTTTATAGTCACGACTAATAAAAAAAAGTAAAAATATCTTGACTTGACTGAACAGAGCCCGGGCCATTTGTGGAGGCGTCCGTGTTTGGTGACGGAGTTTGGGATGGCGTGGCGCCAAGTAACGCGGGAAGGTTGTTTGTAATTGACTAGGACCGCATCAACCATGTCCCACAAATCATGTACTATATGCAAAATAGTCTAATGTTTTGAACTCAGCTTTAAAATTATTTTGATAATTTAAACTGTCTCGTCGAGAGATTTATTATCAAAAAAAAATTGAGTCGTTAATTTGATATCAATTAATGTCGATCAATCCCAATCTATTCCAGGATATATAAGTATAATATATTGTGGGTCATTAATTTATTAAGTTATATAATAATATTGAAAGAATCTAAAATTATATCTGATCAATATGATATTTTACAGTAATGATCTTTTTTGACGGATATTATAATATTAAAGGTTTGAATAATTAAAATAAATTTAAAATGAATCCAAAAATACTTAAACTATACCAATACAATATATTTGCTGAACTTTAGAGAGGTTAGTTGCAATAGTATGTCCACGCAGGGGCGGACATGGGGGCACTCTCTTCCCACCCCACCCCACCCCACCCCACCCCAACCCAACCCTACCCAATATTTTAAAAAAATTAATTTTTAATTTTTTTAATATTTTTTTTATTAGTTTTGACTATTTTACTATTGATCCATTAAAACTAGCCTCCCTAAAATTTTTTATCGAAAGATCCATTGAGAATATATAATTTGCTCCCCTCTCGATAATTTTTGCGTCCGCTACTGTATCCAAGGACCGATGCAAACATTTATTCTAGACATAAAAATTACATCTTAGTTTCAACTTTGGGTTGAAGACTTGTGTTATTTAGAAGTATTAGTAGTTGTTACTGCTATAAAACTGAAGTTTTTCCAGCAGTCTCCCTCAAGTCCATTCATGAGTACATCTTCATGTCATTTTTTTCCCTTTTCCAATTACCTACAAAAGACGAAACAGAAAAAAAAAAAAAAGTTTTAAAAATGAAAAAATTTTTACTAAAGCAAAATTAATCCAATCCGAGTGAAAAAATAGTAAAACCTCATTTAATACAAAAACAAGGGTAATCGGTACAAAAATGCATATAAATTTTAAAAAAAGGAATTTTTTTTTGTGTGTGTTTTAAAACAATCAAGATTTAATGGTTATTAATTACCATAGATTGTATTTTATGGCAGTTTATCTAATTTAGAAAGTATTAAATATTTCTACTAGAGCATCTCCAGTAGGCTCCCCGAAGAGTTTCTTTAGACAGATTAACATGTGAAGAAACCAAAAACTTATTCCAGCAGAAATTTTTATTTAGACATTTGGAGGAGGTGAAAAAAATTGGGAAAGGCTAAAGTCACCGAAAATTGTTACCGATTTTGTTACCGATAGAATCGAAACGACGTCGTTTTTATTTTTTAAACAAATGCGACTTTAGTTGAACAACGTCGTTTTGAATTTTTTGCAGTCATTTTATTGTCATCGATAACAAAATCGATAACATTTTCAGTCACTATAATCTTTCCCCCCAAAAAATAGGTCAGACAAAATAGAATTTAGCATAGGAAGGCTAAATGAGAGAGGCTGCTGGCCCACGCAGTAACCCAATTTTAGAAACATACCAGGGAGCAGAATGAGTCCAAGTGAATGTTGGGCTTAGGAAATGACATTAGACTCAGACCAAACAAACTAAACGAAAACCACGTTTGGGCCTGGACCCTATTTAATCCTAATTGGGCCTGGTCTTTTATTTTTTAAAAATTTGTTTAGATATTTTGATTTTCGAATTTCTTTGTCTTTAATAAAAAAGAAATTTAATGTTTGATCTGGTTAGAGTCTTATGCTTTTTTGGATCCTCATGATGAAAAAAATTTAAAAATATAAAAATGTTGTTCAAATCTAAAAACAAATTTACTAAAGAAAATTTTTTTAGCAAATTGTCGAGTAAAATGAATTTTTTTGCTTAGTGAATATTTTTTCAAATTAGACAAAAAAAAAAAATTCATTTTCAAACTCCTCTAGTAAAAAGAAACTGAAAAAGTAAAAAAAAAAATTGACCAAAGAGTTAAAAAAATTACTAACAAACAAAAAAACCTGAAAAAATTGAAGCAGATATTTTATTATTTTTTTTAAATTAGGCCAAATAGGACTAAAAATAATTGCAAGTATTATTGAATGCAAACTAAAATAAGATAACAAAAGAATACTAACTATAAAGACTCATGGAAAAAATCTAAACTAATTAACCATAAATTATAGTGGGACACAAATAGGCCACTATAAACCAAATTCTAAATAAAGTATAAAGATGCTAGATAATCTAAATAATGTCTAAAATGACATAACTACACGAACTAAAGTCAATGGATGTCCAAGAGTGGGTCCCCCAACAAAACCACTGAGTCCTCGTCTTTGTTTCACTAACTCACCTGAAGGTACTCATAAAGCATGCTAGGATAACGGAATTCATGTCAAGAAAATAATTCGAGTATCAAAAGAATATAACTAAACAGCTGAACGGTCTCAAATACTCGTCTTAACACAAAATATGTAACTCAACAAAATATCACAAGAGATGATCAAGGCAAAATAGCAAGATCTGAATAAACATAACATGGGAACCATAATCATAAAAATACCAAATGCCAAATATTGTCTCTGGGCCTTAACCTGTTGAATCCAACATCGCACTTAGAATCACCGCGGCATTACTTGGGTCTTTTCCCTAAGTCGATCCGAAAGAGAGTGACCACGACTTCACCTGAGTCTTTTCCCTAAGTTGATCCGAAATAAAGTGACCACGGTTTTACCTAGGTCTTGTCTCTAAGTTGATCCGAAATAAAGTCACCATGGCTTTACTCAGGATTTTTTCCTAAATCATTGAGCACTAGAGTCACCACAATATTACCTAAGGGTGTTCATGAGTCGAGTTGAGTTGATTTTACAACAGACCCAAAATCGATCCGGCCTTGATCAATTCTCTATTTTTAGACCCAGAATCGACCCCGATCGTTTAAAAGAACCGAACTGAACCAACCCGAGTGAGATCGATTTTTTCAATTCTTTCTCTATCGGGTCGGGTCGGGTCTATCGATTTATTTAAAATTTTAAAAAAATAAATAAAATGACACTAAAAAATAAATATAACCCCTACACAATAACACATTGTTTAAAATAATATAAACTAACATCCAACACACAAAAGTCTCCAATATGTGCATTGTATGACTATATGATCGGGTTTACACTTTGGTTCCCGGATCGAGTCGGGTCGGATCTCAGTCCAAAAAAAGTACAGATCTGAGAACTGAACCGAATTCTACGGATCTACAATTTTCAGACTCAGAATTGAATTATGAACATGGTAAAACCGAACTAATCCAACTTAATAAGGTCGAGTTGATTCGGTTCTCGATTCTCGATTCTTTCGAATCTTTTATGCATCTCTATTATTTACCCAAATCTTTTCCTTAGTGGTCAGAGTTACCACAGTCTCTCCCGGGGATTTCACTTGGACATTGTATATAAACGGTCTCAATACAATCACACTACGGTAAATGGTCACTTACACTATAAATATCCCCCATCCTGCTATACAATTTCAATTCTTTAAAATCATAAAAATACAACAAACACAGCGTATGCAAGTGAATAAAGGTAATAATGGCCAAGTGTAGGTATCAAAAATGAAATGACTACAAATAATGATGTCATAGAAAGTAAGATCGAAAAGAAGTGCCAAGACGAAAAACATTCTAAACTACTAGCCTAAAGTCAGAAAATGAGATCACCAAGTATAATGTGCGAGTATACTCTACTAATCTGAATCACAAAAAAATACACACATAATTACTACCACTATTATTTTTGTTCAAAAAAGTAATTTTTTTGTGTTATTTTAAGTTCCATTCGTAACATTTAATACATAGAAGGAATAATTTGGACATATTTTATAAAAAAAATATTTTTTTTAACATAAAATGCTATTTTTTTAATTGAAAGATTGATTCAAACTACACGGAGGTTATGTATTTTTTTCTCAAATCACAGGGTAGTTATATGTCGATTTTAAACCACAAAGGGTTATGTGTTAAAAGTTCAAACCACATGAGGGTCATCTATTCGATTTTAAACCACATGGAGTTATGTGTTTTGAGATCAAACCACATGGAAGTAAAGTGTACTTTCTCCTTAATTTTATACATGCACACAAGACTTTTTTGTTTATCATTTAAATTGACATTTTCAATTGAATTTCAAAACTGAATCAAGAACTTTATAGATATTATATATCGACTTAATAGTATATGGTATAAATAAATAAAATTATAATAATTTTAAAATAAAAATAAAATCAATTCATATTTTTCGCCCACTATTCCAAAAATGAAATTTACCCCAACTTTTATCCTATCAAAATGAAGGATAAGAAAGTAAAAGAGCACTTAAAAGAGGTAAAGTTCGAACTTACCGTGGAGACACTAGAAACGTGAGTAGTGACGCGTGGGGTAGGAAAAGCGTGTTGCTTTCTTGTTGAAGTTAATGCCTCCTTTGGCATCTTTCTTGTTTTTGTACCTCAAAAGGAATTTTTAGTCTTTGGTTTCACATGCATGCAACCATGACTGTGAGGGAGGTTTTGGATTAGGGAAATAAAATGATGAGATTATCACTTATAACCACCCATCAATATCTAAAACATATGGGATCACGGATCATGCCACCACGAGCGACCCAACCAATATTTAGGGATGGATTCAAATGAGACATTAGGAGGTGATTATATCCTCATAAGATACTGTTGAGACTATAATTTCTTCCGTAGGATTTGTCAATGTGTGTGATAAAATATTTATTTTATGTATTTTATTAATTTTTTGAGTGTTTTGAGAGAGCTTGGATTGTGAATCCAACCCCGTACAAGATGTTTTAAGTAGTTTTGAAGCCTAATATGCAAGATTTGAATATTTTAAGAAGTTCTAAAACTTAATCTAAAATATTTGAAAATTTCAAAGGTAGTATAAAATTGGAAGGGCTGCAGTGTAATTTAAACATATAAATAGAAAGTTAGGCTTTCATTTTAGGAAGCAAATATATATCAAAAGAGGGATCCGGGGTCGCTGCGGCGTGGTAACCCGACAGGGACACAAATCGTTTTGTGTCCCTGCAAGGCAAAAAAAATTGCATCCAAAATGACGTCGTTTTTATCTCCAAATGTATTCACCCCAAAACAACGTCGTTTGGGGGTGAATACACACAAAACGACGTCGTTTTGTGTACCTGCAACCCGGCAGGGACACAACTCCCCGCAGTGACCCCAAATTCATCAAAGAGGGAGCCTTGTACTTGAGAGTTATGGAGAATATTATATGATCTTAGAATTTAATTTGATCTCTCAATGGTTAATTAATAAATTCAACTAGTGAAGATTTAAATCATTTGGAGTAAGTTTGAATGCAAGAGATGAAGATTCAAGTCATTTAAAGTGACTTTGAAAGCAAGAACCGAAGATTCTGAGTGATTCTGAGTTGTTCAAAGTGATCAAGCTAAGGAGATTGGCATGCAGTAATTCCTAAGGGAGTCAACAAGAAGATTATATATCTGTGAGTGTTTAACTATAAAGTTGTGAGAATTTCTTGTATCCACTACTATTATATTTTAGTTCATTTTTTTTTTATTAATCCCGTTTTTTTTCCTACTTTGTTTTTTTTCCACATAAATCTTGGTGTTCATTGTTTTATTGCGTTTATTGATTTCATTGTTATGAATTAAATAACTTGTTAATGGAACAATTGGTTGAATTAGTTGTTAATCACTTGGTCAAAAGTTCTAGGAGCACCAAGTATTTGTTTAATTGCTTTTTAGAGTAAATTATTTTTTGAGTAGTTGTTCTATTGTTTTTCTTTAGGTTTAGTGTTGGTGTGACGTTTTCAAATCTTTCAAAAACTAGGAGAAATCGTACCCTAAAATTATAGTTGTTGTGGTAAAAATCTGAGAGAGCAACCAACAGTTAGAATTGCTCCTCGACCTCGGTACTGGATCTCAGTTAAAACTGGGGCGACCTGTGTAGCAATGAACAAACGTGATCGGACGGGGTGAGGCCGCTCAATATAGACGGAGTAATGATTCATGTAGATGAATCACGGCGAGTTCCTCGGAAGGATAAGTACGGGAGGAAATCCCAATAAATTCAGAGAACGTATGAGGATGCCATTTGATGAGCAGTCCGTATTTGTAGGCATTGTGATGAAGCTGAAATCTATTGGAGATAGTTGTCTTGTAGATGAGGAATTCTTAAGGAGATAGACTTTGATCAGGAGGAGGAATGATGGAGAAGGAGTCTCACAGTGACAGACATCTAATGGTGATAGAGTCTTTTTGGAGAACAAGTCTTCACGGAGATGGTCTCTAACTCGGCGAGGTAGACTACCTCACACTGTGGCGATTTGGAGAGCATTTTGTATAGGTGAAGTGGAGCTCAGTTCTTTAATTTAGGTGACAAGTAATGTGGGTGATGCAAACCCTTTGGCGATGTGCGCCACTTGAAATATTTAAAATTAAGAGGTGGCGTGTATTTTTTCCACATCAGTAGCCCTCTACTTAAAGTGCCAAGATATTTGAGATCTTTGAGTAACCATTAAGTGGCAATCATGGAACCACGTAGGCACATATTAATTACGCCCCTTCTTCGGTTGGACATGTGAACGAGGGCATTAACTTTTACCATAAAGTCAAGACAAAACGGTAGCGCATTAATATGACTTTTAGCGGGATAGGCGGCCCACTATGAAAGGCTTTTGGTGAGAAAGGCAGTTACAAGCTAGAAATTCAAAAGGTCGCGCAATCTTAGACTTTGGAGCAGATGGATCTTAGCCCTTGGTATCTCCTATATATAGGGGGACCCATCCATTCATTTATACCTTTCTGCTTCTGCTACGAAATCGCTGTTTCCATTCAAATTTTCTCTTCGCCACCATTTGTGGTCGCCCTCCTGTCTTTTAGCACAATAAGTACCTTGATGTAGTTTACTCATTTTTGTTAGTTTTATGTCCCATGGGGCTGAAGTAGTTAGTCCATCAGATTTGAATTCCTTGCCTTCTTGAATATCCAACCATCTAGGATAAGGATCGTCATACATTACTGACGAGGTTAAACAATCCCCTAGGTCACCCATGGAAGAACCATCAGCTCCTGAGGTCGCCCCCTAATCGCTATTCACCCCTCGGTAGAAAAAGAAAATAATATCATGACCCCTAAGGAGCTAGACTTACTTGGGGAGACATATTCTTTTCCTCTAAGTGTATAAATCAGACTTCTCAAGGAGAAAGAAACTATACTTTCAGCTCGCCCTGGCGAGGTGACCTTTTATGAGGCCTTTTTTCAAGCGGGCCTCCGTTTTTCTATCCTACCATTAGATTAATTTTAATGTTTTATAATATTTGCCCGATTCATCTCGTCCCCAACGCATGGCGAAGCATTGTCTGTGCAATGGCGTTGTGGCGAGTGTATAAATACTCTATGACCCTCTTCGAGTTTAAGAATATATTTTCCGTTAATAATAACCCTAAATCGGATCAAGAGTGGCTGTACTTCAAGGCGAGGTACAAGAAAACCCTCCTCGGAGGATACCCTAGAAATGTTAAGGGGTGGAAAAGTAAATTCTTTTCGCCTCTGGGGATGGTTGGGAGCTTCCTGAAGATTCACATCGGGAAGGTGTGCCAAGGATCCCGAGATCATGGAATGTCCCAGGTCGGTCTTAATTCTATTAGAAATTTTATTTTATTTATTAATAAAATATTAACCAAACTAATCTTCTAGTGTATTTTTCAGATAAACACTACAACGATCCGCCCAAGTTGCTTGGGTATAAGCAAGAACTTTTCGATGAGATTTTGAAATCGGTGGAGGAACATGGGCCTTTTTTAGTCCCCGTGCTCCTCACTTCGAAATCATTTCGTCAGGTTTTTGGCTCTCTCGGACCTACGGCTTCTGGGACTAAGGGCGAGGAGCCACAAGGACATGGAACATCAACGTCATCGGGCGAAGCAGGTGAGTCCCGCCCTTCCTGTGGTGGATATATCCAGCAAGACAACCATTCCCATGATGAATTAATAGAATATATAGGGACTCTTAGGAAGGAATTGAAGAGGATTCTACCTCATATCCCCGACCTGACCTTGCTAAGATGGTCGGAGGGAAAAGTTTGAGATCCCTTTTTAGAATTTTTTTTGACTATCTCGGGATCAAACTCGAACCCGACTTCGGAATCCTAGTCTGATTTCGGGCTACCTCCCGAGCTTAAATCGGATGGTATAAATTCTTGTGTAGTCTTATCGTTCATATTTTTATATCTGATATTCATGCCTTACTTTGCAGCTATGTCGAGGAGGATAAGCCTAAAAAAACTTGGCGAGAAGGTGGAGAAGGTCAAGGGTGAAAGCTCGACTAAAAAATCCAATCCCATTACGGGAGTGGTAATTGGTGAAAAGTATTCAAGGAACGAACCCTCCATCACGCCAAGTAATAAGGCCAAACCTGGGAATAGCCCCAAAGGGAAAGAGCCCGCCATTGCCCCCAAACCCCAAAAGAAGATGTCCGGGCTTGATGACCATCCAAGGGCCACTACTTCTTTGAAGCCCGAGGACGGGAGCTCGCCATCCTTGGGGATTATCCTCGGTCCTGGGGCTTCCATTCTTGGGAGCCCTTCTATAGCTGAGAAGATTCTTCGAGGGGTGATTCCTCCTTCAGACCAAGAAAAAGTGGGACAACTGTCCTTAAACCAGACTGCCACTAAATTTTTTTCACATCTTCGACCAGGTACTACCTCAACTCTGTCCTCATCTTCTTCGTCTAAAGATACATATGCTCAGGTTCATCTAAAAAGATTTATTTATAGTAGGCGCTTGTGCTCGGGTCCTCTTTGAAGGTCAAGAGCAAGGAAACTATAAAAAAGGCATCCCTTCAACAAGGACGAGCTACTTCTTTGGACAGTGAAGTCTCTCACCTCCAGAAGTTGTTTGGAGATTTAGAGCAGCCATTAGCCGAGGCTCGAGCTCGGGAGCAGCAGGTCGGTGACGAGTTCGCTAAATTAAAAGACAAAAGAGACACCCTTGTCGACAAGGTGGAGAAGTTCAAGATTTTGGTGGTGGAGCTGAGGGAAGCCTTGGGCTGATCTAAAAAGTCAACTGTGGAGGAGTTTAAATCTTCATCGGATTTTTTGGGGGCAGTTGAAGATGCTACCTCAAAGTATTTTGGCGAAGGATTTGACTTCTGTAAGCGGCAGTTTCGTCGCCATCATCCCAATGTTGCTATCAACTTGGAGGACATGGGTCTCGATCATGACCTGCTTGCCGAGGAGGACGAGGGTGAAGAGGGGGAGGCGGTGAACGAGGAAACTAGAGAGAAAGGCGATACAAATCCTCCTCCCTCGTGATTTTTTTTATGGCAATGTGTAACTAAAAGAAATGAATGAGCATTTTCTTGCAAATTTTTGTTCGTATTGGCGTCAATTGCTTGGCACTTTGCATGAATAAGTTTAATAATTAAAAAGGCAGAACGATTAGCCAAGTAGTCAACTGGCGATCAAATATTTTTGCCATAAAAGGCATCCTTAATTGCAATGGCGATCTCTATAATAACGATAACAAATTTTGAAAATATGGCAATATAAGTCGGCTTTAAAAATTATAATGACAAAGGCGATCAAAATACTTTGTTTTATCACGAACGGATGATCTTAATTTTGGAAATATCCTCAATGATGATCAAGATGCCTCCGTTTTATAACGAACAAACGATCTTAATTTTAAAAATATCCACAATGGCGATCAAGATGCCTCTGTTGTTTTATAACGAACTGGCGATCTTGATTTTCAATATCCTTAATGGAGATCAAGATGCCTCCATCTTATAATGAACTGGCGATCTCAATTTTAGAAATATCCACAATGGCGATCAAGATGCCTCAATCTTATAACGAACTGGTGATCTCGATTTTAGAAATATTCACAATAGCGATCAAGATGCCTCCATCGTCTTATAACGAACTGGCGATCTTGATTTTGGAAATATCCACAATAGCGATCAATATGCCTTGGTCATTTTATAACGAACTGGTGATCTTGATTTTGAAAATATCCTTAATGGCGATCAAGATGCCTCCGTCGTTTTATAACGAACTGGCGATCTTGATTTTGAAAATATACACAATGGCGATCAAGATGCCTTGGTCATTTTATAACGAACTGGCGATCTTGATTTTGAAAATATCTACAATTGCAATCAAGATGCCTCCATCGTCTAATAACGAACTGGCGATCTTGATTTGCAATATCCTTAATGGCGATCAAGATGCCTCCATCGTCTTATAACGAACTGGCTATCTTGATTTTGGAAATATCTTCAATGGCGATCAAGATACCTCCATCGTTTTATAACAAACTGGCGATCTTGATTTTGGAAATATTCACAATGGCGATCAAGATGCCTCCGTCGTCTAATAACGAACTAGCGATCTTGATTTGCAATATTTATGATGGTGACATCAATCTTTCAAATGGTGATATAACGGAGAACAAAGACGATTAAAATAAACCAGAGGAATTTTATTACTTGGAATAAATTGGTAATTATTACAATTGCATCGCTTCAAGCGATCTAATTGTCATGGAGACCAAATGTATCATTGGTAATACTTTTTTAGATGCTCGACGTTCAAATGATGAGGGAGTGTTTTTCCATTCATGTCTTCAAGCCAATAAGTCCCTGATCTAGATGCCTTGACGACCTTATAGGGGCCTTCCCACGTTGGGCCTAGCTTTCCTGCGTTTGGCTCCTTAGTAGATAGGGTAACCTTTCTTAGGACTAGATCGTCAGGTAGGAATAACCTATATTTGACCATCTTATTATAATATTTGGCGACCTGATATTTATAAGCTGCTTAGCGTATTCTTGCTTTCTCTCGTTTTTCATCAAGGAGGTCGAGGTTGAGTCTCAGGTCGGTTTTATTATTCTTTTTGTTGAAATTTGAGGTCCTAAAGCTCGGCATTCCAATCTCGACGGGTATCACCGATTTTGTCCCATAGATCATGGAGTAAAGCGTTTCGCCAATAGGAATCCTGCTCGTCGTATGGTATGCCCAAAGTATGCTTGGCAGGTCTTCTACCCATTCATCCTTTGATTTCTTTAGTCTTGTCTTTACATTCTTGAGGATGGTTCTATTAGTAACTTCGATTTGTCCATTGGCTTGGGGATGACCTGGCGAGGAGAAATGATGTGATATGGCGAGATCCGAATAAAATTGTCTGAACCCATCATTGTCGAATTGCCTGGTGTTGTCTTAGATGAGAACCTTGGGAATCCCGAATCGGCGGACGATACTTCTCCATATAAAATTCTTTGTATTTTTCTTGGTGATTTTGGCGAGCGGTCATGCTTCTATCCACTTAGTAAAGTAATTAATGGCGACGATCAAAAACTTTCTCTATAGAGAAGCTTTAGACAAAGGTCCAAGTATGTCAATTTTCTATTGGGCAAATGGCCATGAGCTAGTTATTGGCACCATATCAGTATGAGAGAGGTGGCCTACTGGTGACAATCTCTGGCACTTGTCACACTTTCTAGTGTACGTCGCTGTATCACATTCCATTTAAGACCAGAAGTAGCCTTACCAAATTGCTTTTCGTACTAGAGATATTGCCCCCGAATGATTTCTGTAAATGCCCTCATGAATCTCTCTCATCACATAATCGACTTCATCAGGTCGGAGGCATCTTAGAAGAGGACCTAAAAAAAATCGTTTATATAAAATTCCATGAAAAATGCAGAACCTTGCAGATCTGTATTGGATCCAATGAGCTTGGAGTTTATCCGTTAGCAGTGTGCCATGCTGAAGATAGGCAACGATTTCATCCATCCATGTTGGGTCTGTTCCTGTTGGATAGACAGGTTTGGTGATCTCAATACTTGGACTGATCGATAATTGCTATTGGACATTCGGGGCTGGAGAAGTTTCAATTTTCATATCCGAAATGAAACATTGCTTGACCACTCTCTGGTCGCCTATTACTTTGCCTACCCCCGTTGAAGTGGGAAACTTCATTTTTAGGTGGTAGGTTGAGGTGATCGCCTTG
>BRYE01000019.1:11279407-11284407 GCA_030159115.1 Actinidia arguta var. hypoleuca
AAATTTAAAATTTTTAAAAATAGTATTAATTTCTTTCTGCTCTTTTACTGTAATTTGATTTTTGTTTATAATCCACAAAAAATATTTTGCAGATAAGAAATTAGTACTCCATAAACCACTGGCCATAATTAATGAAAAAGAAATCAAAAAGAAGAGAGAGAGCGCGCGCTCGCGCGCAAGATTCACACGTGTTAGAAACTTAGAAGACTTGTGGATTGCTTCAAGTGTAAGATTTTCGAGTTGGGTAAAATGATATGGGAAATATAGAATTTTAAATAATAATTTTATTTATTTGTAATAAATTAAAATTATATAAATAAAATGTAGAATTAAAATATAAAATTAAAAATTAGATATACAAATAGTAAATTGGGTCAAGTCCTGCTTTTGCAATCTCTTTAAACAAGATTAATCGCATACCGAGAGTGTTATATATTTTTTATCATCATCTTTCTCCTAGTATAAAATGGCTGAACCGCGAACTAAAAGAACACCTTCGTAATAACTTTGAAGAACATGATAAATCTTTTGTTTCTCTTTCTCTCAAAAAACTCAAAATGCTCTTCTGATTATTATTATTGTTAAGTATATTTTTTTAACAATAACAAATCCTTATTATAAAGAAAAATAATGACCTTTAATTTCTAAAACTCAGTCATAAACTCTCGTCATGAGGGTTTTTGATGACTATAACCCCTGTCATTAAGAGCTATTTATGATAGCATTTGAGCTTCTACCAAATCTTTTTAAAATTATTAAATTTAATATATTTTAAACTTTTATTCACGTCATATTACCAACTCTTTACACTAAAAAATTTCATATTTGATTTTAATTTATGGACCAGCTTAGTGAATATATTCCTAGAACCAACCAATTGGCTTGAGAGAGAGAGAGAGAGAGAGAGAGAGAGAGAGAGAGAGGGGGGGGGGGGGGATAATAACTGCCGAAAGCATTCTCTCTGGGCATGTTTGTTTTGGAGATAAGAATGTCGGATTGGATTACAAATCCGGTGGGACCACTAATATGGTGTTTGTTGACTCCATTTGAGGTTGGATATGTAATCCGATGGATTTGTAATCCATCAAATTGGCCGGATTTGTAATACCACCCCACCCCCATTATTACATATCCAAGGGGTATGGATTAGGCCTAAAGTTACTAAAATACCCATAAAATATCTAAAATTACTAAAATACGACACTATGATTTATCTAAATAATTTTATTATTAAATATGATTTTTTTTAACAATGATCATGTATTTAAATCTTATCAATTCAACATATTTTTACTCTCTCATTTCATTTTTAAAGTTAAAAAATAAAAATAATAAGTCTTATTTAAAAAAATTATTTTAAATAGAGGGGTCAAACAAGTAAAAATAAATATTTTTTTAAAAAAAATACATTAAGGATAATAAAAAATAGATTAATCTTATTTCGAATATTTTTTGGTCTTTACTCATTTTTTTTGTTTGAAGAGAAAAGTAAATAAAAAAAAATTATTTGTTTAACAAAACGAGTTTAACTTACCTATATCACTTAATAAAAGTATGATTTAATTAAAATAAAATTAATTTTTATATTTGAAATAAATTTTCCTTTCATAGCACGAATTTTACTACTAGTATATTTGTTATATAGAATGATATGACAAATTGGTGCATAATCTTTTTAAATTAGAAAATCTTTTAAAGAGAGTATTATTTTAAAATTATAATCTGAGGGCAATTGTGGAAAACGTGAACAAAAGTATTTAATCCAACACTCATATCCATTGCAAAACAAACAAGTGCATATTAAAATTTCACAGGATTAGTAATCCGACTTAGTCCGACTGGATTTGTTATCCAACCTTAAATCCGACTGGATTTCTAATCCTCCAAATTCAATCTCCAAAACAAACATGGCCTCTGTGTCTTTCTCCCTCTTACTTTCGAAGTATTCTGGAACTTTCTGGTGGGTGTATAAAGGGGATCAAACAGAGACTCCATCCTTATTGTGTTGTCAACAAGTCTCAATCTTCAAATTAATTACTACTACTCTGTTCCTGTTTCTGTGCTCTGTTTTCTTTGTTTTGGATTTGTGTTGCAGAGAAAAGATGAATGATCCCAAGTATGCTTATCCTTACCCCGTTCAAGGTACCCACCTCTCTCTCTCTCTCCCCTTATTCTTTCTCTGACTAATCTTGCAGAGTTGTTTGTGGGTAAATAAAATTCTCTTAATTTGTTGTGAAAAACTAAGAACCTTTTCCATGAGTAGAGGACCATATTCTCTCTCTCTCTCTCTCTCTCTCTCATGTGTGATAATTTTTGGATATCAAAATTGTTTTTTTTTGTTTTTGTACTAGAAAAAAATTGGGTATTTTTGGGTATTTTTGGATGATAAATTTCTTTCGTGCAAAATCTCTCTCTCAATGTCTTTTTTTTCAATTGGGATTTTCATTGTATACTTTGACATGGGGAAATGATGGGTTTGGGAGGATTTTCAATTGGTGGGAATTCATCATATAAGTCTTGTTTTTAAATTATTTGCCCCGTAATATAATTTTTTTTCTAAATTTGAAATGATTTTTGGTGTAGGCTATTACCAAGGCCCCCCCGTGATGGCACCACCCCAGTATGCGGCTCCACCACCTAGGAGGGAACCTGGTTTCCTCGAGGGATGGTATATATATATATATATATATATACATATATATATATATATATATATATAAGGACGGACACAAATTTTATTATTAAGATCAATTTTAGAATGACGAGTCTATATAATTTAAAAATATTAGCAGTTATTATTACCATAAAATTGACTATTTTTAAAATTTTAGGTGATAGTCGTCCCAAGCGTTTTTTCTTGGGTTCATCCTTGTATATATCTTACATGTAACATGTTCATACAATTATTAAATATTATATATTTCCAAAATTCTAATTTTAATTATTTTTGTGTGAATTTGCAGCCTTGCAGCTTTGTGCTGCTGTTGCCTGATAGATGAGTGCTGCTGTGACCCCTCCCTATTTTGTGTTCTCTAGAACTCGATACCCTGTTTTTTTTTTTTTTTGTTGTTGTTGTTGTGAAAAAACATAAATTTCTGTTTTCACTTTCTTTTTTTTCTTTTATGGGTTGGTTGTTATGGATAATGACATATTTACCCTTCTGTTGTTTTCCTCTTCTGTTATAAGAAACTTATTTCCCTTGTCTAGACTGTGTGGTAGTAACATGATCCAAAAATAAAGTTACCTATGCAAATACAAAGTGTGCAATCGAATGCCCACTAGGGTGGACAAGGGTACTAGAACTAAAAGTTTGTTTCCATAGGTTGTTTTATTCATTGGCGCTCCTCTTGTACTGGGGTTGACGACTTCAACGACTTTAAGGTGGATGAAGGATTTCGAGGAGAAGAAAAAAAAGTTAAATAATCGAACTGTTCATATTTAATTTAATGTCATTTTACTTTTATTTTTTCTTCACAAATTCTTTCTAAAAAAATTCAGATTTAATCTAGTTTTTTTTTCCTCACCAATATTTTGATCCAAATACAGGCTAAGTGGCAGGAGTGGATCCCCTATTCCAAAACATTGGGACAAGGGGAATCAGGACAAGTGATTTTCAGCCTTACGTGGCCTTTCAATCCTGTTATTAATATGAAAACGCTTACTCTCTGTTTCATACATTACTATTTACGTTTAAAGATTATTGTACGGTACGTTTGAAGATGATTGTAATAACAAGTTTGGGAAGACAGAAGCACCTTAATCCTGTGATTCACTATTTTTTGTTTAGGTATTACATTCCCCAAATTAATGTGTTTTACGACAAGTTTCCTAGAGATTCTTACAAATGCTATTACATTTTATTGCAATCTTTTACAAATACACTTACTGCCTCATCCAATACAAAAAAATGGCTTCGCCTCGTTGAATTTGAACGGATAACTCTTTATCCTTCAGATATGACTCTGAAACGTGTAATGAATAACCTATAACAACTTATATTTTTATGTCAAATCGTGTTCGAAGGGTGCCATTGTTGTACACATATTGGACCCATTTCTAAAAATGTTCATGCTACAATCAAGTGTTCGAAGAGTGCCATTGTTGTACACATATTGGACCCATTTCTAAAAATGTTCATGCTACAATCAAGTGTTAACAAAAATGGGAATGGGAATGGCTGAAAAGCAGGGACAGAATCAAGATTTTCAATTGAGAGTTAAAGTATAAAAAAAATAATTAATATATTTTAGAAAAGTTATAGTGTGAAAAAAAAATAATAATTTTTTTTATAATTTTTAAAAAATCAAGGAGGGTTGTAGCCCCTGCTTGACCGCCCCGCCCCGCCCCGCCCCGCCCCTGCTTAAAAGAATCATAGCCCAAGTGTGAGTGATGGGAAACAACGCACGTGACAAAAAGCAGGCAACAAGAATCAGAAACTCACAACTGTTGTGAACATATAAGAAAGAGTTTATTCAACATATTCCATCGGATGTATCTATTGGTTTCACATTACTTTCACTAAGTACTTAGGGCTTTCCAAAAAATAACAAAGAAGGTATTAGCATAGGGCTATGTTTGAAAAATCAATATCAACATATGTTGGGTTGTGTTTTTAAACACACTTTTTGAGGGGAAATTAAAAAGTTAAAAAGGATTATATTTGGGGGGGAAAAGAAAATTAAATATACATAAAAAAATAAGATTTCGAATTCACATATTTCACTCTTTTTTTTTTGTATTTTAATTTGTTTCAAAAGTCTTTTATATTTTTTTTTTGGTCAAAGAAGTCTGTTAGATAAAATCTTGATCAATTTTCTTTGGAGTCATTTTTTTTGGTAAATGAGAATTTATTAGAAGAAAAAAAAAAGTACTACACAACCAAAAGGTTGTAACAAGCCTACCAATAGTAGGAAATAACATTAACACTTCAAGCAATATTTATCCTTCTTATTCAATAGAAAAAATAAAGAAAACTAGTAAATAAGAGCGTGTTTGTCGCT
>BRYE01000019.1:11321907-11326907 GCA_030159115.1 Actinidia arguta var. hypoleuca
TGTAAATTATTTTGAATTTTCTTTGTATAAAGATTATCAAAATAATTAGTGTTAAAAGTTTTTGTATATGTTAAGCATGATAAGTTGGATAATATATTTATTTTAATGTATCTTATATGCTACATGTTATTTGTCTTGCTATGCATATATATTTTTTGGTAAAAGCATGACTTTGTGATTTTAATAAATTTTAATTGCTAGAAAGATTTTAATTTTAAAAAAAAATTAAAATGGGATTCTTTTATGATTTCTAATTATAAGAATATAAGAATGTATTAGCAAATTTTATTTCTAGAGGATTAATTTCTTTTAGAAATTAAATTGGTATTATTCTATGGTTTATAACCTTAAGAATATGAACATATGATACTGTATTTGATAGCAAATTTAATTGCTAGACTTTTTAATTTCTTGTAAGAAATTAAATTATGTTATTCTATGATTTTTAATCATAAGAATATTGGCATGTGTTTGTAGATTACGAGAAGATAATGGACACTTGAAAAGAGGTGGGTCAGAATTAGTTTGGTGAGAATGAATCTGAAAATCCTGCATAACCAGTGTCTCCTCCTAAGTTACACACGATGTATCATTTTAATGGGCCAGAGAATGTTGTTCTGCCAAGGCGTATTGTTCCACTAAGAGTTGTTCTGTCGAGGCCGGTGATTGAAAATTAAAGAAGCAGGACCTAGTTGTTATCGAAATTACTATGGAAAAATTCGATGCACTGCTCGCATGAGTGTTCTATGTCCCGCTTACTTTAAGAAATTGATGCTTCAAGCACAACTCGGAGGTTCTCACGAGGTGACCTCTCCTTATCGGCCAAACACCTTAGAGCGTCCGCGGAAGAGGACACTTGATCCCAAGCTGGTAGTGATTAAAAGTTCATTTTCTGGAGGATCTTTATTAGTTATGTTAACTTATGTAGTTAGTAATTTTAAAATTTTTAGTGACCATATATGTATCTGGTTATATATATATTTATGTTTATGATGGAAATTACATATCTAATTGTTAATTGTTATGTGTTGATTATATTTCATAGCGTTATTTGAAATATAATAATGTGTACTAATTTGTTAAATTTTGAATAATTTAAAAAATGTGGGATAGTTTTGTTTTATCAAATATTCATTCTTAAAAATTAAATATGTTGTATTTTTTCATTGTTTCTAAAGTAGGAAAGTAAAATCTCCTATGATGTTGAGAAATCAACTACAAGATTTTACCAGCCTACTTAGTTATTATAAAAAGTAACAATATTTTTTAATTTTTCTAACAATATTAAAGCAGATTTAATTTTTTTTTATAAATAACAAAATTACAATTACAATTTTATTTTCTAAATCTCGCGTTCTCATTAGTAGACATCACAGAACATTGTGTTAATACCGACAGAATTTTAGATCAAATTATCTAAATTGGTGTGAGTGTTTAATCACTGGTTTGATTGAACATAGTTATGCATGTAAATGCCTTGGTATATGATAATTCATCTCAGACTCTAGAATTATTGTTGGGATATTCTGAAGAGTATTTCTCAAATCAAGAAATGAGATATTCTTTTAAAATGTAATTCTTTGTGAATTTGCTTTACGAGTAAGTAAGAGATCTAATATCATAAGTTTATGATTGAAAGGAATAATAGTTTTAGATAAATAAAGAAACAGATTGATCGATTCGACTACCTTTAACTTTCAAAGTCAGAGAGGATGCCTTAAGTAGAAAAGAAAATAAGTGTAGTCTCACACTTGAGAATAGTAAAATAGATGTACGGAGTTCATTTGTATTTTAAACCACAATCGTAGTTTACATGAAGGTAAAACTAAATGGGTTATAAATGATCTGACTAATAAATCTGAGAATGAGGTTATCCAAATGGATCAATGAGTAAAGTCTAAACTCAAATATTGAATTGATATGTGACGAGATCTAATCTCAAAGGTTATAACTTAGTAATATGTGTTCACACAAGTGGTAAGGGTAAACATATCTTGATGAGAATACATTATTTTATTCAAACCCAAGATTAATCTACTGGAAGGTAATAGCCTTGTGCTACACATGAGCATTGATCACATATATATTCAGATGTATAAGAGATGATACACTGTGAAAACTAAATTTATGAATCAGAAGACACTAAATCCATAAATAGATAAGTCTTAAAGTGATTGCTCTGATTTCTTAGAAAAAAATTTCAATAGAAGAATATAACCTGATTCTATAAAGGAATCAAACTCTAAGGAACAAGTATTAATAATTTCTTAAATCTCTTTAGAGATTTTTCTTAAAGAAAAAGAGTTGGCTATTAGCGTTTATTGCTTAGACAATCAACTATAGCAAATATATGGAGAATTCTTAACAATGACAAAATACGACAAACATGTCTATTACATGTCATTAATCACAAGAAGTTCATATTCTGGAATTAAGAGATAATCAAAGGATATTGAGAGATTATCTTACTGTCAGGCCTGGTAATAGATTGAAATTTATTCATCGAGGGAATTGGGTTTTAAAGCTTACTATCTTTAAAGTTACTTTAATGGCAACCCAACCTAGTTGACTGGAGATCCCAAAATCTAAGTTCAACGGGACAACTGAATTAAGGTCAACTTTGTATAAATCACTAGAGAACTTTATTCCATGGTCCAATTCTATGATGAAATTAGTGATTACCTGAAAAGTACTAGGATAAGCTACATCTTTTAATATAGAATGAGTATGGTAGGATACTCATATAAATAAGCTTATGCTTTTAATGATTTTTATAACTTGGATACCAAGTGGAGTTTGGTACTATATAAGAAATCACCTATATGAGTGGGAAATGGCCGCTTCTATGAGGATTGTATAGGCTTAAATTCTCTAATGCACTCATGAATACCAAGATGGTTCATGGCCAAAATGAACACAACCAAATGATCAAGCTTGGATAGGAAATAAACCATGTGAGTACTATTGTCTTGGCTTACACAAACGGTTGAAACAGTTCAAGGCATCACATCCATTGATTAACTAGTAATCCCGATAGTATTTCACTAAGGAAGGTTCAAAGCCGAAAGTCATATTTCTTGATGTGCTGACTTTCCGCTCTATTCTCTCTTTTACATTTTTGCATTAGCATTTCTTTGTTCAATATTTTTGTCAGCCAATCTTATTCATGTGGGAAATTGTTGGAATATTTGATGTGATACACCAACTTTGAGTCAATTTTAAGGTAGGATCCATATGTTCTTTTTTATGGATCCAAGGTGGTTTGTGTTCTCCTCCATGAGGAGATGAAAAACAAATATTTATTTGCTTAAATTCATGGAGATTTGAATGAGATAATGGCTTCCAACGTAAGTACCATGAGTATGGATATTGGGTTAAACTAAAGTTTTGAATGAGATAATGACTTCCAAAGTAGGTACCATGGTTTGACCCATTACCCCACGCGTTGCCACTGTCGTCCGGCCGATTTGGGGCGGGTGTGAGTGTAAATTAATAATATTAAAAGACTTGGGCTTATTTAGTAATTATTTTTTAGTTTTGAATTTAAAATTCAAATCCAACAGTTACAAACTTCCCTTAAGGGCACGTTTGACTGCGAAGGGTTGCAACTTCTCCTAAGGGTGAGTTTGGCTGGCACCATTTCAAAGAGGTGCAAATTTTTCTATATATAGAAAATTCCCCCTCTATTTTTTAGAGAAAGTTTTTGGTTCGTTTTTTTGTCTCTCCTCTTTCTCCCTTCTCTCCGACGAAGACGAAGTTCAGTACAGATTTCGGTGAGACTTTGACTACAGATTCCGGCGAAGTTTGTTCATGTTTTTTCGGTGTACTTTTTGATTGATCTTTTCTGACTTTCAGACTTGAAATTCTGTAAGAATTTTAATCTAGATTTTTATTTAATCTGATTAATTTTGTATTTTATCCGATATATATGATTTCAGTAATTGCTGTGGTGAATTTCGGTATAAATTCAACTATTTTGTTATGTATGTATGTATTGAATTTTAGTGATAAAATTTTATAAAATTATAGTAATTTTCTTGTGTAGAAAATACTATCGATCATGATCATGCCATATTGATTTTAATCAGAAATGCTATAAGTTTCTATATGGAATTAAATTTTATAATTATGAGTAGAATTAGACATAAATTTCTTATTGATTTCTATTATTCATATTGCATTTATGCTGTACATCAAGAGAGTAGAATCTAAAGTTTATATCTGTTGGATTTGAATATTGTAGTGCTACTTATTCAGTGTCGTGATCATTTTATTTTGGATATAGACGCTCGTTAGACCCATGAGCACCTGTGTGAGGGACGAATCTGTCTTAAGAAAAAAGTGTCCAACACTCGACTTGATCAACTCTTTTCTTATAATTTTTTATGTTATCATATAATATAATTGTTACTAATTCATTCACATGATTTATTCACATTATTTATTAATTCCTTGTAAAGCATGTTTTAATAATATTTTTTAATATTTTTGACTTTATTTTAAATAATTCAATGCAAAATAACAGCAATATGGGATGGGGTTTGTTTCACGTAAATTTAATGGCTTTCAGAGAACAAGTTCAGAGGAAAACCTCAACCCCAATTAACATGTTGAAATCGGCCAAAGCTGAAAGCGTATATACAAGTGAGCGTCCAATCTTGAGATGGTAAATTCACCCATCAAAATAAATAAATCGACCTATTAAAGTGAGCCAGATAAATTGAATTTTTGTATAGTATTTTTATTTTATTTTATTTATATTTTTAATCAAAATTTGATAATTTTTTCCAGTTCGGAAAGGAAAGGAATTGACTCCAAGCCTCCGATTTCTTCAATCAAGACAATCCAAAAATATCATAAACATTAATAAAATAATATAAAACGATTCAATTTATTTTCAAGGTTTCCATGTTTTTACGGAGGGAATCTTAAACGGAAACCGGTGGGCTCCATATTTTATGGTTTCCAAATTTATAAATCTTCGGGACGCGTACTTTCTT
>BRYE01000019.1:11334407-11336907 GCA_030159115.1 Actinidia arguta var. hypoleuca
AGTTGCTAAGAATCAACATGCGACTAAAATGAGTATAATTGAGAAAAAAATATTGAGGTGAATGTGTGGTAAGATTAGGCAAGATAAAATTAAGAATGTTAACATTCGTGTCATGGTAGGGATTACATCAATTGAGGATAAGGCTAAACTGAGAGGAAATAAACTTAGGTTCCTCGAACATATATTTCGTAGGCCCATTGATGACAGCACTAGAGGTAGAGGTAGACCGAAGTTAACATTAGATGCGATAGTAAAAAAAGATATGATTATATTGAATATTAGCAAACATCTAGCGTAAAAGAAGTTTTGTGGATGACTCCAATTGATAACATATTTTTCGTTCTTTTCGAAAGGCACTCTATCTGACAAGTTCCAACATTTTGAAATGTCTAAAATAATTAGTTGCGGGTCTTTGCTGGATGGTCTTCCTTCTTGCAAGTCCAGTGAAGTCATTGATAATGCACCATGCATTTCTACACCTTTAGGACAATAGCTAGTGAAGAATATGACAGTGAGATTAAGGTTCAGATTAGCCTTAATGCACACACAAATTGTTATTGTATAATACAAAGAATGTCTAAGTACACATTCATGACTGTTCATACCGCCAGTACTATGCACACCCAATACTAACTACTCAGTACACCAACACACTCTATCTAATACTCCCCCTTAACCTGGAGAGTAAATATCGAACAGGCTCAGCTTGTTACACAATGGCTTTAACCGTGGTTTGCACAATGGTTTGGTGAACATATCAGCAAGCTGTGCTCCAGTATATACAAATGGGGTAGCAGTAATCCCCTTCTCGATCTCTTAGAAACAAGATGACAATCAACCTTAATATGCTTACTCTTATCATGAAACACAGGATTAGAGGCAATATGAACAACAACGTGATTGTCACACCTCGAACCTCAACTCCTCCAAGAATTGCTTGATCCACAGAAGCTCATCTGAGGTATGAGCCATAGCCCGGTACTCGATCTTCACACTAGACCGTGCAACTACTGTTTGCTTCTTACTTTTTCAAGTGACAAGGTTGCTATCTAGAAAAGTACAGTATTTTGTAGTACACCTGTCATTCGAAGGAGACCTAGCTCAGTCAAAATCAGCGAATCCTTCGACATGTAAATGGCCATTCACTTTATAAAACAAACCATGACTAGGATGCGCCTTGAGATACCTTACAATCCTCAAGGCTGCCTCTATGTGAGTCGAGCGACGAACAAACATAAACTGACCGATCACACTAGTTGCAAAGGAAATATCTAGACGAATAATAGTGAGGTAATTCAACTTCCCCACTAATCTCTGATAATTATCCGGATCAAGCAATAACTCACCTTAATCTACACAACTTCACACTCGAAGTGACGAGCAGACATAAACTGACCGATCACACTAGATGCAAAGGAAATATCTGGACGAATAACAGTGAGGTAATTCAACTTCCCGACTAATCTTTGATAACTATCTAGATCAGGCAACAACTCACCTTAATCCACACACAACTTCACACTCGAATCCGTAGGTGTCTTTACATGCTTGGTTCCCATCAAGCCTGTTTCTTCTAAAATGTCCAGAGCATATTTTCCTTGGGAAAAATTGATTCCATCCTTAGACCAGGGCAACCTCAATCCCCCAAAAGTACCATAAACTGCCAAAATCTTTGATATGGAATTGTCCTTAAAGAAAAGTCTTTAACTCCTCAATACCCTAATTGTCATCGCCGATGATAATGATATCATCAACATACACAATAAAAAAGATCTTCCCCTTCTCGGTCATACTATAGAACATTGAATGACTAGACTGACATTTGAACATGTCAAACTGCTAAACTGCATCACTAAAGTTTCCCAACCAAATTCGCGAGGACTGCTTAAGACCATATAGTGTCTTACGAAGACGACATACAAAACCACTCTCCTCCTGCGCAACAAAACCCAGAGATTGCTCCATATACACCTTTTCCTGAAGATCACCGTGAAGAAACGTATTATTCACATTCAACTGGTGCAAGGGCCACCCAAGATTAGTAGCGAGGGAGAGAAAAAGACGAATTGACCTAATCTTAGCCATAGGAGAAAAGATCTTAGCATAGTCAATACTATAAGTTGGAGTGTAGCCCTTGGCAACCAGGCGCGCCTTATAGTGCTCAACAGTCTCATACGAAAGGTATTTCATTGTAAACACCCACCAACAACAAACAATAGACTTTCCATACGGAAGCAGAACCATCTCCCAAGTACCATTGCCATGCAAGACTGTTATCTTATCTACCATTTCTTGCCTCCAACAAGGAATAAACAAGTCTTTTAACACTGGATTAGGAATTCGTACAGTAGTAACAAACATGGTAAACACATGTAAGGAATGAGATAAGTGACCACAAGAGACAAATTGAGCAATAGGATGGAAAGTATAAATGCGTTTACCATCACGGAGGGCAATGGGAAATGAGTCAATGTCAAGAGTAATAGGTGAAACTGTCACA
>BRYE01000019.1:11341907-11344407 GCA_030159115.1 Actinidia arguta var. hypoleuca
TTTAATTCAATGCATACCAAATAACTTTACATATTTAAAAATTCAGCTTTTAACCCTTAACTTTTTTTGTTTTCAATTTTCAATTTTCTCAAACAGCCCCTAAGCCAAAGAAGTCCCAACTTTAGTTGAATCATGTTTTCAGATGGGAGGGACCTTCAAGATCAAGGTTGTGAACGTATGAAACAGAGAAGGGCATCGAGAAGATTCTGACCATGGGAATACTTTTAAGGATGAGCCAAATAGGAGAGGGGAGATGCATAATGCTTTAGGTTATGTTTCCTAATATATACTTTATCTAGTATATACTAAGCTTGGGTGAGTTAAGTAAGCGACGTGGGATTAATACTTCTAATACTCCCCTGCACGTATAGCTTGAATGCACATGTTGACAACAACAGAAACAACGACAACAACGGAAACGATTTGGACGGAAACTTGGCTCATGCGAGAGCCATCTAATACCTAACTCTGATACCATGAAGCATATGAAAGTGAGATTAGGGTTCAGATTAACACTAATATACACGGAGATTATTATTATATAATGAAATGAATGTCTAAGTAAACACTCATGACTACTCATACTGCTAATATTATGCACTCCCACTACTAACTACTTAGTACACCCACGCACTCTATTTAACAGTTAGAAATTTCTATATTCACAGCATTGGGACAAACAATGTTACCTGTGGTTTTGTTGCAAGTAGTGTAGCTTTTGCCTCAAACTTGATGCTTCCCTTTGCCAAAACTATCAAGTACAAAACTGTTAATTATGTCCAAACTACTAGCAACAGTCTCACTGTTCCTCCAAACTAAGTGAAATTTTTAGACAATCTTAAGAATTAGAAGGCAACAATACTGCTGGCAAAAGGTACTGATTAAATTAATATTATACAGAAGAAAAGACTGAAAAGTAAAACAATTTGATTGTTGCTGTTGAGAAATGTGATGTTTATTTCAAGAGGATACTAAAAATTTAGTTATATATGCCTCTACTGATGCAGGAAAAATAGGGAAATCGGGGGAGGTGATTTTGGAAACATTACCTGGACTTCTGAGGAAGGATTTGGCAATTGACGGTGTTCCTCTTTCAGTTTGCTGTATCGTTCGACGATAGATTTCGTGCTGATGAAAAGAAAGAACCGAAACATCATTATTGTTTTTTGCTTCTCTGCGTTTCTGTTTGAGCTTATGACAGCAATTTTGTATGATAAGATCAGGACATCGTTTAATTTTAGCATAGCATCATAGATAATAAGAAACTGTTTCTTTGTTTTCAGTATACATAAACAGCATATTATCTTAACATCCCTTTGGTAGGGACATCATCATCGCTAGCGAAACAAAGTAAAACATAAAATAAAAAAATGTTTTAGAAAGCGTTTTCTAATTGATTTCTGCAAGGCTTGAAGATTTGGCAACACTCTTCTTTTGACAAGGACTGACTAATCTGAGGTACCAATTATACCGTTCACTATTGAGGGTCTCAATTAAAGTTGGGATAAAGCTTCTTATGAACAACTTAAAAATTGGTAGTACTTCAGAGGTTTCGAATTTGAGACCTAAGAATGGAGCAAGTTTTTAAGTCTCAGGCATAAATCACGATGCAACTCTAGGTTTAGGTAACACCCTTTCTAATTTGAGATTTTTTTTCTTCAGATTTAGTTTTATACATATGGAGGAGTATTTATTTATCTATGTATTGGTGGAGGAAGAAAGGGTGATGTAGAAGGTGAAAATCTTGGCACTTGTAAGAAATGATTCATTTTTAACTTTGTATCAAGGCCCATATTGGCCTAGTTTTTTGTTTTTATTATTTAAATTTTTTTTATAGATTTTTTTAGCTAATTTATTTTTTAAGTTTTTTCATTTTCAGTGAAAAGCGTTTACTGTTTGAATAACTTTTTTCGGTTCCTCTTGATGAGAAAACTTTGAAAATGTAAAATTTTATTTAAATTTGAAAAAAAATTCTATTAAAGACAAAAATTAGCTTATTTATCAAGTAAAAATAATTTTCTTTTATCTATATAGTACTTTTTCTCAAATTAGATGAGAATTTTAATATTTTCAAGACTTTTTATCGATAGAAATCGGAGAAGTATAAAATTTAGTTCCACCAGTTATTTTTTTTTTACTAAAAAAAATGAAATACTCAAAAACTAATGTAGCTAAAAATTTTTAAAAAAAGTATGGCAAACTTAGCCCAAGAAGAAAACAAACTATCTCCTTTTTCAATTTTTAGTACTTGTTCCCAAAATTATTGTTCTTGTTTTCTTCCTTAGAATCACTGTGGTAAAGCTTTGGATGCTTTCTTTGAAGTCATCAAGTCAATGACCAATAATGGTGTTTTTCACCAGAATAAAAATAAATAAATAGAATACAAAGAAATAAATAAATCCCAAATCATTATGATTTCATATAATTGAGGGTATCCACCCAATAATAGTTCTAATTTTCAGGATCACTTCTGCAAAATAGTTCTCAAACAATTGGTTTG
>BRYE01000019.1:11349407-11356907 GCA_030159115.1 Actinidia arguta var. hypoleuca
TTCCTTTTCCATATCCTATTATGTCATTGTCATTAAATGTAATGAATTAAATACTTTTTTTGTGGTTGAATCATATGATTGAAAATGGGTGCAAAGTCTTGAAGTGAGAGAGGGAAATTTTTACGCTCTTATTTTATAATCTATCCGTCTTATATTGTTGATTTATTTTTTTCTATTTAAAAAAATTACTTTAATTTTTAGTGTATTTATTTGTAATGATTTTTTTTTAATTATTTAATTGAAGTTTTATATTTTCTCAGTTCTTCTTGATAAGAAAATTATAAAAATATATAAAAAAATTGAACTAAATTTGAAAAAAAGTTCAACAACAACAACAAAAATTTTACTCAACAATAATTTTTTTCTTTTTAAATGTGTGAAATGTGAATTTTAAAACACCAATAGCAAACTTTTATTATATTTTGTGATTCTTAACCATGATAAATGAATGTTAATCTAAGATTTGGTTCGGGACAATACATTTTTGTGCAATATATTAGAACCCTAATTTCTTATATTTAGGAAATATAAGAAATTTTTTTAGTCTTTGGATACAAGGCGTGGTTTAGGGTCCGCATAACAAAAAGATTCGCTGTTACCTTAAACTAGCACTGCAACCTAGGATTGAGGAAGGCCATAGCCAGCCTTTCCTTTAAACAACGATACCCTATATGCTCCACTGTTCCTACTTTACTAAGGGTTTTAAGATAATCTTAATTATTATGTCTCCAACTAAGAGCTTGTCCAAGTGTCAGTTATCAACAACTCATTTCCATTCATCAACAATTATTATGTCTCCAACTAGATTTTTTTATGCTGCTTTTGTCTTGAGTGAGTTTTTTTAAGTTGGTCAAGAAGTTTTACCTTAACAGTTTGTTTTGATTATAGAAATTAGGAAATGCTAAAAAATACCCTTAGGGGTGATAGTGTATTGAAAAATGCATCAAAAATTAAATTTTTTTATCATTTTTTGCTCCTTATCGACCGCCCTAACATGACCCATATAAATTAAATTTTTTTTTAAAAAAAGTAATTGAAATAAAAAATACAAAAAAAAACTAACTTCAATCAGTGGCAGAACTACATAGGAACAAGTAAGATCAATTGACTCAACTGAAAAAAGATTATACTATTTTTTAATATAATTTATTATAAATACAATTTTATTCTCACAAAATTAGTAATTTTTCTTAATTATTATAAATTTTATAATTTTAACTTCACTAAACATAAATTATGACTCTTTCGACCTCTCTAAATATTCATTATGGCTCTGCCCCTGACTTTAGTGGCTTGTCCATAAAAAACAAAAACTCTATTCCAAACTCGACTCCCAATTAACTTGAAAGTTCACTTACAACAGTAGAGCCTAATAAAATAATTAATTATAATTACACCATTAACTCCTATGCATCAAATACTTGCTTCCTATGCTAATGACCAAACCATAGAAGACTCCCTTTGCCTAGCTTGGTCATGGGTGATATTGAATGCACCTAGGAGAATTTCTCATTTTACACTTTGTAATCCTATAAAGTATTGGAGTATTTAATTTTTACTTGGCTATTAAACTTTGGATTTTTTCAACGCGGTCCTTTAACGACTATATTTTTTTTAATGTGATTTAGTAGGCAACTGTTGCGAAGTTTTCTATCGGAAAATTCTATGTTTCACTCAACCGATGGGCCAAAGTGCAAAAATGGAATCCATCCAAAGCAAAATGGAATATTATAATACTAAAGGGCTAAAGTAGTAAAGTCTCAGCCACGTGGCATTATTCATTGAAAATTGGACCACAGTTATCTACGGTACGGGACCCCAATTGACGAAAATTAATTGAAAAAAAATTAAATTCGTTTGGCTCCCACTTTTAGGCTGGCTTTGTTTTTAAGCAAAATATAAAATTAATAAAAATAATAATAATAATAATAATAATAAAAAATAATAATAATAATAATAATAATAATAATAATGACTTTACATACCTAATCAAAAAGTTTTCTTTTGCTTTTTATTAAAAAAAAAAAAAGCTTATTAGAACAAGCCAAAATAGGGTTTCACATATTAGTAGTCATTTTTGTATCCAAATTAGGAAACCAAAGTCAAAAAAAAAGAGAGTCAAATATAGGTGGGATGTAAATCATCGGGCCGAGTTTGGGCCGTAACGTTTTTTACATACGAATTGCCTGCATAGCTAGCCCAAGAAACAGTACTATAATTTATCGATTCGAGTTCTTAAAAAAACAAAATAAAGTTGTTTTCCATTAGAATTTTGGTGATCCAGGATGATCTTGAGCCACAAAATACATTTTTTGTATTTTGTTTTGGTCTCATTTTTGTGTGTTAGCACCCTCTGCGATAGAGAATATTTTTGTTTTGATCAACAAATTAAAAATTTTATTAAAAATTAATGAAATTAAAGGTATAATGAAATGAAAGAGAAATACGTAAAATAGCTTCACATAGTACAAGAAATCTCCTAATGTTGCTATTGGCAAAAACAAAAACTAACCGCTCAGTCTCACTGCACATACATAATTGGTGACATATCAAGTAGCTAAACAGAGGTTGACAACAATTTTCAAGACAAGAGATCTCATGTCAAGTTTTGTCCTGAAATGCCATTTGTTTTTAACAAAATAAAATATTTTTCGTACATACAGGGAAGAAAATTATATAGAATTAGAATAAATAATAATTAAGTGTTGCAAGAGTAATGCTTTCTCTTCTTATATAACAGTTAGTTTTTATGAGTAAAATTTGTTTTTGAGATCCACCATTTATGTGAGATGAGGATTCGAGAAGCGTGGTTGCTTTCAGAGTTTGGTTTGGACTAATTTTCCATTTGGTACGAGGGGACATCAACTTGTCTAGGAAATTTAACTCCACTCCCCTTGGCTTGGAATTTTCTATTCCATTCCTTCTTAGAATAAACATAGTACACTCCCATCAAAGTTCAAATAAAAAAACAGAAGACCTTTCTCAAATTAAGAGAGATGTTTTAGTTTGTTAATCATTTCTTCACCGTAAGACGTGCACCACACCTCATACTTGTTCTAGCCAATATTTCCATATCAACGTAGCTATGACATCGATTCTGATTTCACGAAAGATATATGGTTCAGCCCCAAACTTAAAGTATTGTCCGCTTTAACTCATCTCAACACCTGATCTCACGTATTTATCCCTTGAGATTCCAAGCTCAAAAGGCGGCATCAAGTTAGAGTTATCCTATTCATATGTGTCAGTCCTAGGCATCGTCTGCACCCAACAAATGAGACATGCCAACAATTATCAACCAATCTAAAAGGCTAAAGTGAATAGTAATATTATGATAACCATCTTAATTCATGTATTACATTTTAGTAATATCTAATGTGATACCTTGCATATGATTCAATTACTTATTATGTTGGGTAATCAAATAATGTGATTGGTATGATTTATAATGCCACATTAAACGTAACCAAATGAGGTGCACGTGTTCGACAAATGTGGTTACTATAATGACTCTTATTTATATTCTTGGAAAACTTTACATATGGTTAAGGGAGCCAAACACGAAAAAAATATTTTAATATGAGGTCAAAATATATGTTACCTACTTGATGTCATATGATCGTCGACCTTTCCTTTAGGTCATTAAGGCAGCTGTCTAAGGTCTCAAATTTTGAGAAAGCCTCACTTTGACTATATATATATATATATATTAAAATATTAATTTTTGATTTCCAAAGTTTTTTAAGTTGAGTAAAAAAACTATCTATCAAAAAATAATCTTTCACTTTCTTATTAGGTTTGTCTCATTCAATTATCTAAAAACTGAATATTAGTCTAAGAGGTGATTTTAAAACCTACCAAAATATAAGGTTAACTTTTTTAGAAAAAAAAAATCATTAGAAAAACAAATATTTAAATAGGTTACTGTAGAATTTAATCTACAATTTATATTACAAGAAAGATAAGTGAATTGACTACATTATCTATTAAAATATATATATATATATATATATATATATATATATATATATATATTAAAAACTTGATTATAAAATTTTAATTAATTATTTTATATCTCAGAAAAATTTAAAAAAAACTAATTTTAGATAAATTAAAAAATAATCACTACAAATTCTTTTAAGTAATTGATATTCTGAAAGTCTCACCATTTTTTTAAGTCCTAATTTCACTTCTTATTTTGCCCTTTGTTTCTTGCTTTTTTACTTTGCTCCGTTGTGCAAGTCACAACAGTCCACAGTTTTTTTTGGTTCAAAAGCATTTTTCTCTCTCCATTCCTCTCTCCCTCTTGTTCGTTGTGTTTCGGGAGTATGAAAGCTAGCCGTTCAATACAAACGAAGCCCTAATAAACCTAGACGAGACCTTGGTCACATAATTCGCCGATGTGGCTAACGAACTGTGCTCTCGAGCGCAAATTGACGAATTACAGTGCAATTCGCATAAAATTTGCGTACTACAAACGAATTTATTTTGAGTATTAACTGCTAATATTGCACCACGTGTATTCAATTGATGTGCTCATGAACTTGGAACTAGCTTCCTTTAGCATCCACACGTGGACCTATGTTCAATGCACGCAATCGATTACACTAAGATGCACATTTGAAGCCAAGACCTTTATAGGTTAACCAAGGTGTTTGCTTTTAGACAGCCGATGTGGGACTGATTTTTTATCTGCTACTAGAGTTTTTTTTTTTTTTTGGGGGGGGGGGGGGTAGCTTTAGTTGGTGTGCGACGAAACAAAAAATTAAATTAAGAAACTTATTTTTCTATGAATAAACAATGGGTTTTATACTAAGTTATATACATGCATGTTTTGTAATAGCATTTTTTCTTTTATTTTATGTACTCAAGTGTTATTTTTATACTTTTGTATATTTGAAGTGTTAACAGTTTTTGAATATCTATGTTGCAGTATAATTTTATGCCTGCATAATACTACAAATATAAGATTATTTAGTATTTAAAAAATTAATAATCTAAATATATGACTATATTTTGATTAATATAAATTTTAAAAGTTATTAGCTCTCGCGCTCTCCTCTAGTTTGTGACTTAGGACGAGACCCGTCATGCCGATCTCTCTGTCACCAATCCGGAGGCGGACCTGGACTTCACACCATCAAGGAAGGATAAGCTTGTGGATCTCCCTTGGCTCCTACAACGATCACACGCTTCAGGTCGTTGCTATATTTTTTCTTTCCCTGTTTCCCTCTCCCTTATATGTGCTTCAGATCTCTTCCGTTATGTGAGTGGTTGGGGTTTTGATTTTTTGTTTCTATTTTTTATTTTCTATATGTGGGTTGTATTCGATTTATTGGTTTGTTTGATGAGGTGTAGATACGGAGAGGGTTGAGCCAACGGGTCGTGTGGTGAGATTCTAAAAATGGTTATAGAGGTTCGTTTTGATTAATTTCAGTTCAAGTTCACGATTCTTCTTTTTCTCATGTAACTTTCATTTTTCACCTTACTTATGTTTCCTTAGCAAGTAAGAGTGATGTATTTTTTGTGTAATTTGAAAATCTAGGAATCAAATTATAGTAGGCGATAGGAAATATAAGAATCTTCCCTTTTTAGAGGTCTCTTATCCGATATTTGCATCGTTAAATTGCAAATTAGGGTCAAAATGACCCATTTCATAATAATGGACACTGTTTTCTAATTTGGAAGATTGAAACTTGTAAGGTGACAAATTATACTACTACGTAATTTGACTTTGTTAGGGTGGCGACTTCTGACGAGCTATCGCTATAAAGTGAGCTCGGTGGTTCCCTGCGCCAGAGTTCGGTGCGGACACTATTGAACACTGGCCTTGCTAGGGCGGAGACCTCCGTTAGCTGTCGCTATAGAGTAAGCTCGGATACCCTCTGCGCCAGAGCTCGGAGCAGTCACTGCCAAAGACAAATGCCGTCTAAGCTAAGGCCTTCGTTACTTCCGAGATGTTGCTATCTAGCAAGCTTGGAATAATAACCGCGCTGGAAGCTTGGACGAGAGGCAATGACTGACGGTGATCCCAAGGATATCAGGGGACAGAGGTTATTTGCGCATCAAAGTTCTTTCTGACAGCCCCACTCCCAGATGGAGACGTCGGTAACTGATTATGAGTTACTAGCCACGCCGTAGGGGCATGGTTGGGTCAGTCGCCTACTCACTGACACAGCAGTCGGCGCGTATGAGCACGCGCCAAGCTACAGTATATCGACTGACAAGATAGCTAACGCGTCCAGCCACGCGCTGAGCTAGGGTATAAAAGGGAACACTATTGTTCTCACAAAGGTTCATGCAACATTGCTCTCAAACATACTTATATTTTCTCTCTTTAGATTCCGGACGTCTAACTTGACCGTCGGAGAGCCGTTTCCCAGAAACAGCTCCAGCTGCCGTTCTCACTGTTTTGGTGATTGCAGATAGGGCATTGCTGGTTGGACGGACGACGGGTTGTAGCTACCTACGCAACCGTAAAACCGCCGTGAGTGTCTTTCCTTGATTTCCTTCCTCTTATCTTACAAACAAACAACCCCACAAAACCTCTCATTTTGATCATGAGATACGAAGATGTTTGGATTTGGAGACAGGTTCCACCTTTTTCTTTTCCCTATTCTTGACATGGATTTGGTATGAAGGTTAACAAATATACGTTTTTAATTGAGAAGTATTGATCACAGATTGCCTTAGTTTCCTTTCTAAAGAATTTTTGACGATTTGGGTGCCTAATTGTTTTCCTGTTTGGGACGTAAATCAGATGTCTTTCTCAATGGCAATTTTATGAGGGCTCATGCACATAATATATCATGCTTTGCTCGGTTAGGTTTGGTCTCCCTTGGTATTTCTTGAGTTTTGTGCTTTTGATCTTGTTTCGCCCTCAAAAAAATTGGCCATCCATGTGTACTGGGATAAGCTGTTCAATTTTAGTTCAATGGTCAGTTCAGTCCAATGGTTCAGGATCTTTTACGGATTTATTAGAGCTTTAGTTGTCTCTCCTACTGGATTGTGGATTTAAATTGGGAGGGTAGTACTGTTTCCTCTCGTGTCTGATGTTTTTTCAAATCGTTGGGGCAGCCAAGGAGAGGGAATTCATTATCTTATGAAGGCTGGTTGGTATTATTTAACATAGAAATGCTGGACTTTCATTTTGTTTTCCAATTTGAATAATAATATACAACAAATTTAGCATATGCTCTGAGTTCTTAAGTTTTGTTTGGCTTTGAGTAGCTAAGTTTTTTGCAGAATGGGAAGCCCTGATTATGGCTAGTTCACCTAGCATCATCTCCTGTTTCCGTGAAGGAAGATACTTGTGAAGCCTTGAACAACTCATTCGGAGCTGGTAGCCGTGGAAGAATTTTAGAAAGCATGGTATGGAAGGAGGTAAAACTTTCAAATACATACAGTTTCTTAGAATTTAATTTAGATGCAAAACAACAACAACTAGGGATGCTGATTTTCCTCAAGAAATTGATTGCATATACACATTGGCAATTTGTA
>BRYE01000019.1:11394407-11399407 GCA_030159115.1 Actinidia arguta var. hypoleuca
ACAAAAATTTTCATTAATAAGTAAAATTAGACACCAAACAAGTAACCTATGGGCATAAAAAGATTCTATATCCATAAATATTATATAATAGTGTCTTAATTTAACAACATTCTATTGTTGTATTTTCTTATAGATATTTTATTAATTTTAGGTTAATCTATACCCCGTGAATTTGTAATAATGGAGGTTATTACAAATTCAGCCAATTTGATGGATTACAAACTCATCGGATTACATATCTCTCATAATGAGTCAATAAATACCATATTAGCGACCCTACAAAATTTGTATTACAATCCAACGTGTTTATCTTTGAAACAAACATGGCCTAATTTGCTTGTTTGTGTTCTTAATTGATCATATGCTTGTCTTTTTTTTGTTTGGTGTAGTTGAGTCTCGGCCTTTGTAGGGGATGCTGTTGTTTTCCATGTTTTGGTTGGAAAGCCTTGTGTGCTGTGGTTGCTTTGGTTGGTTTATAAAAGTTTTATGTAACCAAAAAAAATTTTAAACCAGCTATTAACACTATATTATCCCAAATTATAAATAAATATATGTATAGACACACATGCCACTCCAGTCGTGCCCCATTTTTGGGAGTTTTATAAAATAATTTCAGGAATCCTTGAGATATTCTGGAAAAAAATAAAAATAAAAATAAAAATTTTACAATTTTTAAAAATTTTTTTTTTTTTTTTTAATTTGCAAAGTTATTTTTTCACAATTAAATAATTAAGAGCACCTACTTTTCTCAATCCCAAAATAAATATAATGATATCAAAATAAAGTAACAAGAGCTCTCCTAAGATTTTTGATATATCACTACCCAGCTAGCTTATTTTATCCAACAATTTTAATACTCCCACACTACCTACAATGAAACATTACCCTTCTCCCTCTCTAACCACCCCAAATCGAACCCAGCTCTATCTGTTTTTATCAAAATCTTTGTTGTAGTCTCTTCAAATCTACTCTCTCTCTCTCTCACCCTCCCTCCTCGAACCCCTGTTCAGCCATGCCAAAGTCGTCACTAGTCATTGCCACCCATCATCTCAACTCTCGCAAGGGGAATTGCAATAAAGACCTCTGCTAACCGTGAGTAAGAAATATACAGATATAGAAACAGATAGGACCCTGGATACATCCATCTAGGGTGGCAATCGTGGTGGATGAGGGGAGAAAAGAGAGGACAGGTTGCGGTGGAGAAGGTGGGGGTTGCATTTGTGGTGATAGAGGTGCCAAGAAGGGGTAGAGGAACCACCTAGACACTCACCAGAGTCTACATTCGTTCCTGGAGACAACCACCGCCTTTCCGCCAGAAACGTCGCTGCCTCACCCATTGTGGTAGCAGCCTTTCCTCAACCACGCATAGCTCTCTCTCCATGGTCGTTGCTCTCTCTCGCTCTTTCATTAATTCACAAACTTTTAAGGGGCATTTCACCCTGGGATAGTTTGTCACCCTCTCGTCTCAACGGTGCGAGTAAACAATCAATCACTTGGTCAAGGATTTGTTTTTGCATTTCACCCAAGTGAGAAACCTTGACTAGCTCAAGTTCCATCTCTTCTTTATCTCTTTAATTGCATTCCATGGATTCATAATTTTGTTGCTTTACATCATCATTGATTGCATCACCAACTTAAAGCTTCACCATTACAATGCATCCATGAACAAGGAGATGTCCATCCCAATATATGATCAATAATGGCATCATCCAAATCAAGCAGAAAGCAACATACAATTGCTACAGATTAGTGTCGATAATCTATAAAATGAGCCAACAATTCCACTGACAAAAGGTTGTGGTTTTGCTTGAAAAAAAAGGGATGTGAAAATCCCACATATATTTTTGCACTATCACTAATCACTAATGTTGTGCGACTATGAGAAAACCTCTGTTTTGGCACGGCACGACACAGCTGTGATGGTCAAAGGCTGAAGACCCATAACCCCAATAATAGGTAACAAAAACTTCAGAACCTCAACCCCCTTTCTATTGCAAGGCCTTAAATAACATGTGAGGTAATCTACCATTATGTCCGCTATTGCCAAGGCTCTGCAAATAGCAATCAAATAAATAATGAGTTAATCAGTGATTAAATCCTTTATCAACTATGGTGTATACATAGAATTAGGTGTCAAAGTTAATACACTAAAACTTTAGAATAATTAGATAAAGTTCCACTATATATCTCACAATTCTTGGCCACTTTGGCCTCCTTTCACCCCCTTTCTAAATCATGGATCAAAACCAATTCAAAATACCCCGGCATCAAATTCTACACATTAAACAAAATTAGAAAACAATCGTTTTCAAGGTTTAAAATTCACCACCAAAAAGTTGGCAGAATCGGACCTGCTAATTTCTTCTTCTTTCTATCATTAAGAAAGTCATGGCCATCACAACCACCAGCACCCAATTCACCAATGCAACCCAAAATCACCAACAGGCTCAATTGGTCAAGCCCCTTCACACATGGCTCGTACAGCCCACTAATTCCATAACCAAGAGTATGGTTCAAAGCCTTCAGCAATCACAGGTCACAACCCCCATCTACACATGATTTCTTCATTCTCCTGTTTTCACCATAATGTTTGGATTAAGGGTTCAGTGCACGAAAAAAAAAAAAAAGGAAAAGTAAATGGATCTAAGGGTTTAATCGTTCTTTAGTTCCGCAAATCCCTCCCTAGATGTTTCATCCAAATACAGCCTTAACATCTATGATAAGTTCAATAATAATATATATATATATATATATATATATATATATATATATATATATATATATATATATATATATATATATAAAAGACACAAAGATTTTTGAATTTCAAAACTATATCCCACTATCTACGGTTGGAATCTATTTGAATTTCACCAGAGGCTATTTTTTTTCTTCAAAAAATATCACTTCCTTCTTCTTAAAAGTGTGGGGCTCACGTAGATTATGATTCAATGAAAAAACTAGCAACATTTTATGGCAATATATATCTTATTTGATGTTTATATGTTATTTGTTTTTTATGTTGTAAAATTCTAACCAATATGCCTAAGGAGTAGGATTTTTTTTGGCGTGGTGCCTGTGGACACGAGCAATTACTAGTATATATATAATACACAAATATTTTTTAAATCTTCCAAACTATCTCTCACTATTTACGGTTGGAAGCCTTTTAAGTTAAGCCAATAACTAAAATTTCATCTAAGACTATTTTTTCCCACCCCCCAAAAAAAAAAAATCATTTCCTTCTTAATTCTCTATCTCAAAGGTGTGAGACTCACATAACTTGTAATTCAATGGCAAAAAATTCTCTAAAGTTAGATATATTTTTTATCAATCGGATAATTTTTTTAATGGAACCCACACACAAAAAAAATTAAACACCATTTTCCCCTTACTTTCTCCCACTCTTCCCTCCCCCTGCAAGTCACCAATACCACCACCACTACAACGCACCATTGCTGCAACCTATCATCGTAGGGACTGCCTCTCTTTCTCTCACTCATCTCTCTCTTCCTACCCACCACCGCATTTATCTCCAACACCTCTACCTCAAAACGCAACCCACCGCCACCGCATGTATTATAACTCTCAATTTCACTCTTCTCTCTCTTGCTCCACCACCACTACCGCCTTTACCTCCACATCCACATTCACATTACCACCACGCCACATCCTCTCCTTTTTTACACCGTCGCAAACCACCGCACACTAGCCTCTCTCTCTCTCTCTCTCTCTCATCAGCGGCGTTTTAGGGTGTTGGCTTATAGTTTGTAATTTGAGTTGGGTTAGGATTTTTTGGGTTAGGATTTTTTAATTTTTTTTTTTTCGAGTTGGGTTGAAGCTCACTTTGATGCCAACAACGATAAGAAGAGACGAGGATGGGGGTTGGGTCGAGGGTCCTTTCTCTTTCTCATTCTTTTTTTTGTTTTGTTTTATTTTTTAAGGCAGTGAGTACTGGACCAATTGTTTAGGCACTGGAGCAAAGTTTTCAACGATAAAACCACCACAAACTCTGGCATGTTGGATTGTTCTATTTTATTTTATTTTATTTTTTTACTAGATATGGTGCTGACTTTTTTTTATTTTTGCTACTTATTTTTTAGTGATTTGGGTGATATTTATTCAGGCAAAAATAAAACCAAAGCAAACCCAAATGATGATGAATTGAGCAATTGATGAAAGATGAACCCAAATCAAATGCCTTAAAGGCTTCGATTTGTTTTGGTTTGTTTTTGATTCGGTGAAGACAAAACTTTTTCTTAAATTTTTTTTCTCATCCATTTTGAATTCCCCCCCCCCCCCACTCATTTATATTTGTTTACTCTTCACCCACGGTAGTCACACCCCCATTATTAGCAAAATTCGAAGTCTCAGAACCTAGGCTATTTCGACACCAGAATAAGGTTGAAGAAGGACAGAACTCCACTATGAAAGCGAAGTAGACAAGAGACCCTTCTCATATGCTCCATGTTTGATGACGTAGACAAATATATCTCTGTTCAATTTAAGATTAACATGTTTAATTGTGGTGACTTTACGTTAGTTCAATTTTTAGTGGGAACTCTGTCCAATTTTTTTTAAAAAATTGAAATACCTTTCTTTGAGCTTAAAATTTGCTTAATTTAGACATATTTTATAAAAAGAGGGCCACGTGATATAAAATGTGGATGTGTAAAATACAACATGAGACTATGTACCATGTTACATAATTTATCTAATATTTTAATATCAAATGTTCTCGGGGCACGAGCTCTTTCAAACTATCTACACTATCTATGATTTCGTCCAAACTAGCAACATATTTACAAAATTATTAAACTTTCTAATTTATTCTCCGTTTTGTAGTAATGTATCTCTTCGTATATGAATGTAATATTTCTCTTATCTGACGCTTATATCTTATCAAATTTTTAGATTGTAAAACTCTAACAAATACACTTAAAAAGTGAGATTTTTTTTGGTGTTGTACCCGTGGACACTAGTAATTACTAGTAATCTTA
>BRYE01000019.1:11439407-11444407 GCA_030159115.1 Actinidia arguta var. hypoleuca
GATGCATTGTATATGTAGGTTACAAGTTCTATATTATATATATACGTATTTATCTCGATCATCTAAAGTTAAAATCATGCGTTTGTCCTTACTTTTATATGGATAGAAGGATGACACACAAAAGTGTGCATTTTTATATAACTGCAAGTGTAATTGTCATTTTTGCCCTCTAACCAATTCAATTGTAGATTTAAAATTTAAGTTTATCGGGGTAATTTTGTCAAAGAAAAAAATATACACAATTTCAAAAACTGCGTCATACCCAAATGAGTACTTAATAAATAGAAAAAATATACACAACTTCAAAAACTGCGTCATACCAAAATGAGTACTTAATAAAATTTGTGTCATCTTGCTTGTCACTGCTTCTCCTTTTAATTCTCGGCAAAAATTTTAAAACTATTTAAAAATTGATTATTAGAACTTACTATTTCAATTTTATTTTTTAAAATTTTATTTCAAAATTAACTAAAGTTTTTGGCAACACCCCACTATATGAATTTTTTTTTTTATCTAAGATAACTTCAGGATGTTTTTAAAATTGATTTTTTTAAAAGAAAAATTCGCATGAGCCGATTTCTTAGAAACTTCGAGAAACTTGCTCATATTTCCAAACTATAAAAGAAATGAAATACTTAACACTTTGAAAATTGTATTTTTTTTACCTATCCTGATATTTCTGACAAATACAATAATCTTCTCTATATTTTTTTAAATTACATCAACCTTTCTTACTTTTAAAACTATTCCTAAAGTTAATTTTTTGTGAAAAATGACAAGATTGCTGTTTTGTTTAGGGTTTTTAATTTTGTTTTCAATACACCAATTAAAATAAAATAAATATTCTTTTTTTTTTATTTTTAAAATACTATTTATTTGAAAACTATTCTCCTTTTATTTTTTTTTATCAATAAGTAATTTTTTTAAAAAAAATAATTAGTCTAAATAATTTAATAAATATTGTTAATCAAAATCTACTTAAAAAATAAAATTTTATTCTCATTAAGAATTTTTATTTAAAATTGATCAAAATATTTTACTTTTTAAGTGCTCTAAACTAAACATACTTAAAAAATAAAATTTATTATTATTTTTAAAAAAGAATTTTAATTTATTTTAATTAATATATTTAGAAAATAAATTTGAAAGTACTAAACATAATGACAATCTTATTATTTTTGCATAAAAATTAATTTTAAGGAAGAATCTTGACAATAATTTCACAATCAAAGAAGATCCTTGCAATTTTAAAATCTACTGAGAATATAATTATATTTGTCAGAAAAGTTATGGGAGGTCAATGAAATTTACCCGAGTGAAAATGATAGTGAATAGTTTGTCAATATCAAAGATCCGACATCGGTCAAAAAATGATACTATGAAATAAGAAAACAAAGAAGAAGAGTTCACTCAACAAAGTTGAAAACTCGAATATTATTTTTGCAGATTCGACCAAAAATCCATTATACTCGATTCCAAACACAATTATAGCACATACAGTAAAACTTTAATGCTAGAAATCTATTTGATCGAATCGAATAAAAATATTCATATTATCAATGATGGATGTAGGAATTACGTTTAAGGAGATCAAATTATACATTTTTAAAATTGATAAACAATGTATGAGAGGGCCAATTATTTATATTTCAATAGACCAATAGCAAAATAGTCAGAAGTTTCTCAAATGTTTGGGGGGACATGGGCGGAGCTAGGTATAGGCACTGAACAAAAATTTACACTTTCACCCCAATAAAGAAAAAATACACTACTTTGATCTCATTGGAAAAAAAATACTATTATCCCATAATTTTATGATTTTGACCCCACTGAACTTCTCTTTTGGCTCTGCCCTTGGGGGGCCGTGCCCCCTGTGTCCGCCAATGCATATTATTTTATGCATCCTTCTCATTTCTCACTACACTTTCCACCACTAACACTACCAGTGATCGGTCATCAGACCGACAATATTTCAACAATATTTTTTGACAACGAACAACATTAGATCGATATCGATAGCAAAATTTCACAAACGAATTAAGAATTTCATAATGCAATAATAGTAACAATGAAATTTATCTATTTGTTGGCGGTGGTGGTGTTTGTACAGACGGTGGTGACAGTGGTTGATATTGTAAGATTTTACAAAACAATATATTTACTATTCGTATATAGAAAACGGTAAGATTTACACCATGCGTATGGCAGTAATGGCGAAAATAATTAAAATTTTACAAATAAAATATTCAATAAATATTATAAATAGTAAAAAATAATCTATTATGTATTACGGCGGTGGTCATGGTAGCGGTGGTAATAGTAACGTTAATGTGTAAGTAGCTTTTATTTGACAGACCAAAACTGCAAAATAATTTGTCTAAAAAATAACTGTTCATTAAATTAGAGGACTTTTAATTCATAAAACTTATAAATTCGTAAATATTAAATTATAATTGTTTCAATATATCTAAGCCATAAACCCTAAACCGAATCTTCTTCTTATTTTATGGTCATGAAAACTTGAATCCACAAGGAAGGGAAAGCACCGCGTCGCGTGCGCCCCAATTATGCAAATTCTTGTACTCTATTAATATGTACAAGTTTTTATTATGAAAAAATTAAGAAACATTCTTGAAGTTACTTGGCCAGCAATTATGCAAAAATTGTAATTAAGAAGAAAAAACAATCTAGGGATTTGTATGGTTTAACTTTGTTTTTTGATTTTTATAATCTCTTTTAGTTTCTGATTTTTTTTCTCTTTTAGTAAAGTTTTTTATTGTTTAATTTAAATTTTACACTTTTTCAATTACTCTTAATGAGATAAATTTGAAAATATTTAAAAAATTAAAAGGTTTAAAAAAAATTATTAAAGAATAGAAATTAGCTAATTTACAGAGTAAAAATATTTTTTTTGTCTTCAGCGAACCTTTTTTCAAAAGAAGGTAAAAATTTTTACTTTTTCAACCTTCAAACGTATAAATTTTACTCAAACAGTAATGAAAAAAATATATAAACAAAATAAAAATACAATTTTGTTGTTTTCACTAATTTCAAAAATAGTAGTAGTAATTTTTTCTTATTTACAATTATAAATAGTAATACAAACAAGTTTTTGTTTTTCATTAAACAGAAAAACAGAAATTAAATAAAAAAACAAAAATTAATGAGCCCCTTGTCTATTCTAGAATTTTTTTGATTTCAACTCAAGAAACCATATCGTCCATTATTTGACCTCTTCTTGCTCTTTTCTTGTTCTTTGCTATGCATCAATTCATTCGATACATCAATATCTGTCAACTTTTTGTAGTCGAGTTGTATTTAGCGGAATATTTGGACAATGACGTCATTGAGATTTAATACTAGGTCAATTAGGGTTGCTTAAAATGATGAGTTAACGTGCCGATTAGTTTGCATGCACAAGTACTTAATTAATATTTTTTCGGCTGCATTTGGAAACATCAATGAATATACCAGAATAATTAAATTAAGAGCTAAGAAGAAAGAGCCAAGACGCGAGGAGACTCCAAACTTTACACGATTTGGCTAAACTGCATGCTTATGTCCATAAACTGTCATTCACTATTATAATAAATAATAATGATTTTATAAAACTTCTGATGAAGTATAATTATACACTGTTCATGCCCATGGCCGCCCATGGGCCAAGGCCCGCCAAGTCATGGCCTAGGGCTCCCAAAAATTACCCAAATTTGAGGACTCTTTAAATTTAGTCGGGTAGTATATGATATGACCTAATAAAAAACTCAAACTGAAAAAAACTACACTACTGAATAGATTTTATAATTTTAGTTATTACATGTTTGAATTTTTACATGTTTAAATTTTAGTTATTGAAATATAAAAGATCCTGTTTTAAAAGTTAGTCTGGAACACCTGAAAACTCAAGGACAGCCATGTTCATGCCCTCTATTTTTTTTTTTTTGCCGAGAAAAAAATAAAATGGGCATGCAAGTCAAAAATAACTTCAAAATAGGAGTTATAATAATATTTATAAGGATTTTATTTGGAGAAAATTGAAAATTTTGAGATATAGAAAATATAGTTTTCACAAAATCTCAACAAGGGCTATTTGAAAAATAACTAAAACAACAAAGAAAAAAATCCCAAAACTTATATGAGCGAGACAAAACTTTTCTTTACATATTAAAAAGAACTTGATTAAAAAGATGAAAAAAGTATAGAATACATGGAAGTAAATTACAATCCCAATAAGCATCTAAAAAGTAAATAAGTTACAATTAACTAAAAGACAAAACATAGAGAGAATTAAGCTTGTTGAATTAAGCATTTGGTAGAGGGTCACCTCGTGCAGCTGTTATACTGCCCTAAAACACTACAACCAGGGTTTAATTTGGGTCTCGGCATCGGTGATATGTCATGTATCAGATAATATTGGTCAAATTTTATTAAAATAACAGTATTGGGGGCCAAAATTTTAACATATTTTGAATCTTAACTACAACCCTATAGCGCTTTTAAAATTGGCTACCTTAGGTTCATTTTTGTAGGACCTGTTGAGTAATTTATTCATGAAAAAAATAAGAGTTTTCCTTTCTCTAATAATTTGGCTTGTTTTGATCCGGCCACATTTGTTCTAAGGGAAATAAATAGCCAATACAATCATTCTATGCATAAACTATATATAAGACAAATGTTAACTGATCATGTAGCTACTAATCATATCTAATTGAGACTTTGCAACATAAATGGCTCAAATTATGAATACGAGCAAATGATAAACCTGTAAAACCGACACTAAAAAATTATTTTGCCGCCACAACAAACCCTGTGCTATTATTTGCCTCTCTCATTGTTTGGTTCACACCATTTGCATTTTCTCTCTCCAAAGCTTCGAAAGTAAACTTTCATTTTCAATTATTGGGTGAGACTATAGGAGATGGGAAAGAGCAAACTCAGTGACTCGTCTACTAATCAGTCACCGTAGATTCATTTTAATAATTTTCAACTCTTACTTTTAA
>BRYE01000019.1:11484407-11486907 GCA_030159115.1 Actinidia arguta var. hypoleuca
TTACTATAACAAACAGTCCAATTTCACTTGTTTAGGTCGCTGGTGGTCGGTTGAAAAATCGTCAGCCTGCCACCGAAAAGTCGATTGCCGGGTCGCTAGCTACCATTGACTGACAACAATAGTGCAGGTGTAGCTGAGGTGTAGAAAAAAATTATGATAGTAGTGTATAAACAACATGGAGGGTAAGAAGAATTATTTTGGAAGTGTATAAAATAACAAGGCTATTTTTGTACATTTTGGGTAAATGGAGTTTTACTCTTTTTTTTAACTGGACTAATTGAGCTAAAAAAATGCTCTCATAAGGCTATGACCAAAAACCTCAAATTCTTATAAGTAACAATCCGACTAGCCTAATAAAATTTGGGCTTCACAAAATTAGCCTATATTAATTTATATATTCATATATATTAATAGAATGCTGCGATACACACCTAATATTTAGGTTGTATCTTATATGCATTGTGTTTTAACCGTAGGATGTATAAATTTAATCTCTATCATTGGATTTTTTACACCATAATAAAGGTTATTGTCCCAACCGGTAAGTGTCATGAAGTAATGAATACTAGTGATTTATTTATGATAATTTAAGGTCCATTTTATGAGATCTTATTGTACTATTCCCACTAGCATCTTTCATTCATGTGGGGTTCATGTAATGGGGTTTATCATATCGGTACTTTCATGATATATTATGGCCAAAATAATGCATTATGAATTAGTTTCGTAGTTTTTATGAATGATTCCAACCATTGTTACGAAGAACACCTGTTATATTTTTTAATTTGCTTATGATTTATTTATTGTAGCGTGAAGTTATGAATAGTAGTGGTTTCTTTTTATGATAATATGTAGTTTCTTCTATGAGATTTTGTGGTAATTTTTCTATTATTAACATCTTCCATTTGTTGCGTGGGGGCGACGTATAATTAACGTGGGATTTACTATGTCAGTACTTTTATGATATATTGACAAAAAACATATGTTATGAATTATTTTGGTAAAATTTATTAATGATATGGACATTATTATGAATTAAAGTGAGGTCTACATTACTTTATGATATATTGTGGCCAAAACCAGATTAATTACTCTAGTAAATGCTATAATGATTATGAACATTGTTATTAATTAAGATGGGTCCATCTATTAATTTGGGCGGGACTAATTACTCTTGTAAAAGAATCCACGTATTAATTCTAGTAGGGTCCACTTATTAATTTGGGTAAAATTAATTATTTTAGTAAAAGTTATGCATAATTATAAATATTATTATGAATTAAGATAAGATCCACGTATTAATTACAGTGGATCCATGAATCAATTATCCTAGTAAAATTTTCCTACTAAAACCATAATACTTGTTATAACAGTTATGTATCCTAGTAAAACCATAGATACTTGTTTATCAATATATAGTTAATTATGTATCACTTGCTTTATAACACTTGTTATAACAGTTACAGCTTCAGACACCTCTAACTTAGAAACTCTAATTCAAAGATCTTTATGATATATTTGGATCTATAAATTTGTGGAAAAACTTGCGAAAGAAAAAAAAAAAGTAAAGGAACAAACTTTTAATTCTAAATCATTATATATTCTTTTTTTTCTTTTCCTTCACTAAATCCATTTTAAGTGTACTTATTCTAATTTTGGCCAAATTATTTTTGACATATTTAAATAAAAGAAACACTAACGAGAAATTAATCAAACAAAAGCCACACTATATTTGGATTAATTCTGTCCTTTTTTTTAATGAATATAGTTTAATTTTATTTACTTTTTTGATTGCTTTAATCAAGACAAGCTAGAAAAATAATTTTTTTACCAAAACAATGAAAAAAATTACTTATATAAGCAAGTTAAAAGACGGCAATAAATTATTATCTCAAACTGGGCTTTAATCGTTGTTTATCGTTTCAGTGCAATAACTCATGTTACATTTCTTAATCCATCAGTTTTTACATAGATGTTCTCGGGTTTTTACATTTTCTGTTGCTGATATTATGTAATTTGTATATTCTTACAATGCTCTGTCCAAATGAATGGTTTTGCATGCAAGAACCCTGCCATGGTTGGAGCCCATGACTTCTCCATCGGTGGACTTCACAAACCCGGAAACACATTGAATCCATTTGGTTCAAGTGTGACCCCGGTTACTGTAGCTCAGATACCGGGACTTAACACTCTTGGCATCTCACTTATCCATATTGACTATGCTCCGTCAGGCATTAACCGTCCCCATACTCACCCTCGTGCCACTGAGATCTTAACCGTAGTAGAACGCAACCTTGAAGTCGGATTTTACCCAGGAATCCGCCTCATCTCAAAGGTGCTTCAGAAGGGTGATGTTTTTGTGTTCCCAGTTGGCCTTGTTCACTTTGAACGCAACGTGGGAAAATCGAATACCATTGCCATTTCGGCAGTCAACAGCCAAATCCTGGTGTCATTCCTATTGCGGTCCTGCATTGTTTGGTTCCAATCCTGATCTATCTGG
>BRYE01000019.1:11516907-11521907 GCA_030159115.1 Actinidia arguta var. hypoleuca
TTCTAAATGTAATCCATCTTCAACTCTAGTTTTACAAGCCAAACTATCATTAAACCTCTTATACTTATGGTAAAATTGAATACAGTCCTTTCATTTGAAATCGGCATCTATCCAAGTGGACCTTAACAGTTTCATTCAGAGAAGTAAACTAATCACTGAAATCACTGTGTTAGACTAATCACAGAAAAATAAAGCAACCATATCATCAGACTCGTTACCCGTTAAAAAAGATTAATCAGTTGAATAACAATCATATTCTTCAAATTCCAAATAAAATCACCAGCTACCATCGCCTGATTACGAAATTCTGGACCCATATTCTAAAAGACCAAACTAAGCACCGATCCAACTTCAGCAAAAGCGATTGCAAATATTGCCAAGGAATTTCAAGAAACCGAGAGGAAGAGATCAATGGATTCAGAAGAAAAAAAAATTGATTGTGGAGAGAGATTGACCTGGAAAACTTGGGGGTTGAGGGACGCGCGGAGGAGGCGGTGGAGAGAATCGAAGCCACAAATGGAACCGTCGTTTGAGGAGTTGTCTGGCGATTGTTCTTTCCCGTTTTCTCTTCCAATCTGCTCTCCATCTCGCTCCATCTCTCCTCTCTCTCTCTCTCTCTCTCTCTTCGGGCAGGAGAATCGCAGGACCGGAAGAGTATTTTGGCAAGGTACGGGATCTCAAAAAGATTCGGAAAGAGACAGAGAGCTAATTATTACAGTGAGCACTTTTTGATTGGAGAAGTTCGAAAAAATGGGATTATATTGGTGGAAATTGGAGTAGTATTGTTTATTTATGGGTTAACTATACTTTATCCATTAAAGTATTAAACAATTTTCACTTTGGACCTTAAACTAATTTTTTTTTAGCACTTTGGCCCTTCAACTAGTGAAAAGTTTGCAATCAGGACCATTCACTGAAGTTTTTCTAACATTTTAACAGAATTAAACATGTGGCACCATTTGGCTTTAAAAAAACCATAAAAATATCCAGACCCATGACCCAAGATCCAAAACAATACAAACCTAAAACTCACCCCCAATCCACACCTGCCCAACACCCAACATTGACCACCGCCAATACTGCCCAAACTAGTAGCACTACCGCCATACCCAACTTTTTAAACACAAAATCCCACCCCACCCCATGCACATCACGCAACCATCCAGAGTGAGATCTATGCACATTTACACCACCTTAATGGCGTCGTCGCCACTTTAATCACATCGGTGTTGCTTCAATTGTGATTCTCACCTCTCAAATCACACCTCCGTTGCTCCAATCGCACTCCTAACCTCTTGAATTGTAACACCGTTGCTCCAATTGCACTCATCACCTCTCAAATCACACCTCCGTTGCTCCAATCGCACTCCTAACCTCTTGAATTGTAACACCGTTGCTCCAATTGCACTCATCACCTCTCCAATCACATTGTTGTTGCTCCAATTGCACACCTTGCCTCTCAAATCATATCGTCGTTGCTCGAATCTCATTCCTTATTGTCTAAATCTTACTGCCACCACAAGAATCATGTAACCGCCTTTGCGAGGTCCTTGACATTTTGGTGGTGATGGTGGTGGTGGTGATGAGTGGGAAATGGTGTATACTTAGAAAGGTGGTGGAGCGGAGAGGGGAAGGGATTGGGGGTGTTTTCTAGGGTTAGGGATTGGAGATTGGGGGATTGGATATTGAGTTTTTAGGAATTGGATATTTGATCTTGCATCAACACCTATGCGCGTTTACATGGTGCCAAACCGTCAATAAGTTGAATGATGTTAGAGAATGGTTTTGATTGCAAACGTTTGACTAGTTGAAGGGCTAAAATGGAAAAAAAAAATTAGTTTAAGGGGCCAAAATAGAAATTAATCAATTCTTTAAGATGATAAAATGTAACTAACCCTTTATTTATAAAAATAACTAACTACTAAGCATTTTTACCCTCTTTTTATTTGTTTGTACTCATTTTTTGTTGTTTATTATAGTAAATTTACTTAAATATCTTCTATGTGGTGCTATGCATTATTGAGAATTATTTTTAGAGCAGTGCTATGTATTAGCATTGATTTTAATCATCATTTCATGGCATAGGTGAAGGGTATAATTGACATTGATTCTCTGCGCACACAATATTTTCCAAGCATTCACTTAAACTATGTAATATGAGAATTTGGGGTACGTGTTGACCCTTAAAATCGACATTATTTTAATTAAACTTGGATTAAAACTCGTTATTTTAAATTTACTCTTTAATAAGCAAAACTATGTCGCTTTGGACTTGCTTTAATAACTAAAACTATATCGTTTTGGGTTTGCTCTCTAAATAAAAAAAAAAAAAAAAAAAAGAGAAAGATAATTTCACAACAGAGGGACTTGGGTGGATGTCGTGCCTTGTGTTGTACTAACGATAGGGAACTGTGTTTAGGCTTTAAATTTGATATTTTTAAATTTTTTTGTTTTACCATAACAAATCCCTTCATAAAACCTTCATCCAAATATGAACCTAATTATCCCAAACTAGGAGAAAGAAAAATTCGCAATTATCCAAATGAGATCCCGTTTGTCCTAAGTTTTTTTTGGTAATTCTATTTTTTGGGGTGTTTGACTTGGAATATTTTAGTGTGATAACTGTTTTTTTTTATAGTAAAACTAAGTGTTTACCAGAAAAAACTATTGTACCTATTTTTTAATCACTTTCCACTTTCAATTCAAAAATAAAAAATTATTTCATCCCATATTATTTGTGACAACCCCTGACACCCAAGCGGCTTTATGCAGCGCCGGGCAGCATTACGTCGGTTTTTCTTATTCTTTTTTCTTTAAAAATTTTTTTTCTTTTCGTGTGCGAAAGCAAAATATGCATATTTATTTTTGGAGCCAATAAAAAATTAATATTAAATCCATTCATTCTAAACACATGCTCGTATCGGTAGAAAAACTGTACATGTCATATCATTCTTATATACTTACATATATTACATGTTCAAAATGCCTTGGATATTTTGGTCTGGAGTAAACAACATTCAATCTATTGTTCTTGTTACATGACATGGCGTATAAATCTTAAAGTTTATATTGTCAACATGAACGTCAAAACGTAGAGTTCTATCAATCTACTCTACTTGCTTTCTTTTATCACCTGAAATATTGTTAGAAACAATATTCCTAAACACATTTCCTTAGCGTATAACATAATACAAATATATATTTTGATATACATATCGAAGATATGAAAATACCATAGTAGATGCATGTAACATATTATAACATAGCATAAAGCTAAAATATTTGATATTTTGAAATAACATGTTCAATTCATACTAATACTTGTGCCCGCTCTTAACCGGGTATCATATGTCATACTTCATGTTGAAACTTGTCATTTGACCATGCATATAATAGTCAACGTGATTCTTGATACATACATTATGCACTATGACCTCTTGTCCTTAGTCAGGTTTAATAACATACTTCCACACCAACATGAGTTGAGGAGCGCCGGCTGAATACCTTCTCAAAGTAGAAACATATGGTACATAAGTATATACATACACAATCTTTTCAAAAATTCTTATCTAGTATATTGATTTAATTTGTATAATATAACATAGTTTCATGCATATATCATAGCATAAAAAAGTAATTTACTCAACTTTAGAGATTAAGGTTACTTACTTTACTTGCGTAGGTATTGCGTTCTAGCTTTCGTCTTGTTCTTTAGGCTAGTCAGATCGATTTTCTATATGTATCATTTATGATTTAATTAAGTGTTTATAATTTAATTATGTTTATCGATCAAGAACTAGGCTAATTGTGGATGTTCGAGTGTTCAAAAGTTAGGGTCTGTCATGCCCTCAACCGGCCCAAGAAAAGTCTGATCTATCCAGCAAATGTCAGTACCTTACTCATATTTTCTCTATTGGTCAAGAAAAAGTCCGACCGATCCAAGAAAAAACCGACCATCCAGACAAGGTCAGTACCTAATTAGACAATTCTTGACCGGTCCAGGAAAAGTCTGACTGGCCCAACTGAGAAAAAACAGAAGACTCAACCTTTCTAGCCTGACTTCCAAGCTTGTTTTGGGCTATCTATGTCACACTCCCAACCTAATTAAGACATAATTAATGTTAATTAAGTGGGATGTGATCGCACAGACCACCATGCCTGCGAACGACTCATGTATCCATCATAATACTCAACAGAATTTAAGTACATCATTACTCATTCCCTAATAATTTAAAACCAAACACCACAAGATAACGATTATACATATACACTTGTCTACTAGTAATGTCAACTAGTACCATAGACAATATATATACATATCTTGAATATAAACAAACAAACTCTTTTGTTTTTAAACGTAAACATAAACATTTATACAATCAACACCAAACTAGATAAACTATACAAGGTAAGAACTATCCCAAGTTCTGCCACTGACTCCAAATGCCACCAACAAAAGACCACCATATCTAAGATTGCAACCACAGTGAACCAGACAGCTATCTACACCTCTTCACATGCTAAAACAATCTGTGTGGGTGTGAGCTAATAATCAACGTGCTCACAATAGATAATCATACTCATAAAGAATGCTAGTAATAAACATCCACCATAATATTCAGAAATAGAGATCAACAATGCAATGATGCATCACCCACATGTGCGCTCAAGTTTAGATAACATTGGCCCAATATATCGATGACTCGTTATCAAGGAATGCCCACCGTGGCACCCTTAGGCTAGTCCACCGTGACTAAGCCTTAGTTAACCCACCGTGGTTAACTTTCACCAGTGCAATGCAAACACACAAGATAAATGTTATGCATTGCCACATCACCTCATATATATACACCTCATGAATATAATCACCAACATCAATCATATAAGGAACTAACAGATCAATATGAATAAGATCATCATATATTTTAATCCCATCTGTCACTGCACACACACCGCAATCAAATTACGTCTGAGATTGCCTTGACGGCCCTTCTCCTTCC
>BRYE01000019.1:11571907-11584407 GCA_030159115.1 Actinidia arguta var. hypoleuca
CTGCTCCTATTCTACTGATTGAGGATTGGTCTTCGACTGGTTCATCATTGTCGATAATTGCTTTTGCTCTCCTTCTATCACCTAAATGTTCAACTAGTAGACCTGAAAAAATTCTTAAACTTAGTGCAACCAACTCCCAATCACTACCGGCTCAATTCCTTGTCTCTTTTGATATCCTTTATGCTCTATTGGACCTACAAAACAATTAAACACACTTGTAAAAATAACAGTTAAGTAGAATAAATAATATACGTAAATGTGCTAAAGTGATGGGAAAATATATCAGTAAATAACAACACGAATTACCACTCTCAGCGATATTATTATAGGTCTGACCGCTAAATTGATATAAAGTTCTAATCTTACCACTGAACTAATTTTTTTGAAAATAATATCTTTATGGGGTCAACTATTGAAATATCAGGTTGATCTGGAAAGAAACTAGGAAACATTAAGCATGGAAGTGAAAGGATGATTAGACATTTTTCCCCCATTGCAAAACCGATGAATTTAAAGCATCCCCATTCTCTCTCTTCCTCCCTGCCCCTACTCCCACGTACGAAAAATACTCTGCTATAAACTGAATTGCAACCGAACCATATTCTGTTAACATTGTCGCCACCAACTCCGACATGGTCGTCACCTCCATTATCGACATTGTCGCCATTCGCCACTGTCTTCTGCTTCGTCTTTGTAACTTTTGTCTTTTTCAATTTGGGTAATTTCTCTTTTATACATCTTTGTGAATTTGTTTTGGTGCAAGTCACGCAAAGTTCAAATCAACGTGTTCTAGCTCCGCTGTGCGAGCATGGAGGGAGCAATGTCAATATGATGTCAATAGAAAAAAGAGAAAAAGGATGGGAGAGGGAACATAAATGATAGTGATGCAATGTTGGCTTTGGTCGGCAGCAATAGGCAGTGGATTTTAAATCGAAGTTTTTGAATATGAAAGGAAAGAGGAAGATGGGGCAAATTGTTCGAATTTCTTTTTCCATTTTCAAATTCCATGTAGTTGATGTTTCCCTCCTATTTTCCACCTTCGTTGAAATATCGCGACTTGAGTCCCTATCTTCCACTCATATGAGATTCGTCCGAATAAAAAATTCACTAGACTTAAACCACTTGTAGAAAAAGTTAAACAATTTTAGTTGTGGCTACTATTTTAATTAAGGTATACGCAGTGGCGGATCCAGATTTTTTTTTTTAAAGTGGGCAAAAATTTTTCATCAATAAGATTAGTGGCGGAGTTAGAGAAAATTTTTAAGGGGCAAATTGTATTTTTTTTTAAGGGAGGTGTTTATAATTTTTGAGGGGACAAATTATAAAAAAATTCTTAAACTATAGGTAAAAAAAAAAAATCAAAGTTGAGGGGGGCAGCTGCCCCGTCTGGTCACTATGTGGCTCCACCACTGAATAAGATAATAAATTTTAGAATAATACAATGAATACGATAATATTTAAAATTTTATATATTAATAGCAATTTTTTTTAAAACTATTTTTTTTTATCCTAATCAATTTAATTTATTTTTCTAAAATTTCAGGGAGGCGGCCGCCTACCCTCGGCAAAGGGTGGGTCCGCCCCTGCGTATTGGACATGAACCATTCTATACTTAAACCACTTGTAGAACACGTTACACAATTTTTTTATTTTCCATTTTCAAATTCCAAGCAGTTGATATTTCTCCCATATTTTTTCACATTTGTCGAGGCCCCATCTTCCAATACCATGAGATTCTTCCAAATAAAAAACCCACTCGACGTGCTCAAACCATGTGAAAAAAAGTTAAAACAATTTTAGTCATGACTAATATTTTAATTAAGGTTCATTTGACATGAACCATTCTAGACTGGTTGTAGAAAAAGAAATATATATACAATTTCATGGGGCTCAGTGTTTTTTAGCCAAATCTCGATTATTACGCGTGAAAAACCCGAACAAAGGTGACCAGGGATGTATATTTATTTTAGAAAGAAAATTTTGTCATTTTCTTCGTAGAATCTTTGACTATAGGTAATCCACACGCTTCATTATCGTGTTCAAAAATTGTTGGAAAAATTACAAAAAGAATCTTAGGGTTTGACTTCGGTAACAGATTAAATCTTATAATTTTAATTGTAATAATTTAAACTCTAGAGTTTTGATTTGATCACAATTAAAATTCTCCGCTAGTCTTTGTTTCATTCGGATTGACATAACCAACTAATTCTTATAAAATATTAAAAAAATGACATCCTTCAAAATTATTAGTCTTTAAAAGTCTTAATCGATGCAATTAAGGTTCATTTTCAAGTTAAAATCAATGAGATTATGATTCATTTTTAAATTAAATGTTCAAGCTATTTTTTCGAGTTTTTTTTTTTTTTTTTTAAATGGGCCCTAATTGCATGGAGATAACATTGGAAAACATCATTTTCTCAATTTATTTGGCAGAAATTAGTTGATTCCATCAACTCTAATGAAATAGAAACTAATAAAGATTTTAAATTGTATACTAAATTAAAACTCTAAGGTTTAATTTGTTATAATTAAAATTATAGAGTTTAATTTGTTATTGAGATTAAAACTCTGGATTTTTGTTTTCACTTTCTTCAAAATTGTTGTAAATAGTAGTATACGTCGTTATCCCGTTGAAAACTTGAAAGCTGCAGCTTTCGATAACAATACCTACTTGGTGAAAGAATTTGATAAATGTTTGGCAAATTGACACTTTGCCCCCTCTGTTAACAATCATTTCCAAGCCAGGTCTCACCCTTTTGAAATGTCAAAGGCACACGAATGTCCAACGAATATCCCAGTGTTTTACGCGTAAGAATATTATGTTTTTTCACTCACAAATTCCATTTTACCAATTCAAAAATGATGAGAATGATCCTGGGAAGTTCACAACAGTAGCAGACCATATACATAAGCATGTTCAAATATAACGCGAAATATAAATTGTAAAAGTGCTACGGGTTCACAAAGTGAAGTGATTTGGTTTCAGGAGCGGTTAATGTACACATTTTAAAAAATAGTATATATGATGCACATAGATATAATATTACCGCAAACAATTATAACATTGACCACAACTAATTTTAAAAGAAAAAAATTATAATTTTTTTTACCACATATAGCCGTAATATTTATCACAATGATGTGGTACACATCAATTTTTACATTTATAACATACACATCCGATAACATTCACCACAAAGATCAAAATATACACCACAATTGACCGTAATATTTATCACAAACGACCATAACATTCTTATGGCAGACATTGTGTGTACTTTAGACTTTAATTTTGGTTTAGTTATAAGCATAAACTTTTTAAAACCTGTCTAAACTTCATATATACTATACCAATCCTTGCTCGGTCCAAACAAATTGCTTCAATGCAGATCCTTTGGAAGATTTCTCAAGTCTTTTTCCACTTTCTAGAGGCACTATTCTCGGCCTTTTTGCAGCCAGATATTCCATTGATTCTGATTTAAGTGTTATATAATTTACTTGGCCCCATAATATTTTCTTTGATTAGACAAGCCAACCTATGTGGGGATAAAATATTAAGTAAAAGTTTTGGCCGAGGTAAGGTAGATACCGCCGCCAGACTGTTGCTTTATAGCAAGCTCGACGGGGTCTCTGCGTTGGAGCTCGGTCGAGACGCAACATCATCTCTGGTCAAGTTAGGCAAGCATCGTTGCCGAGCTGTCACTCCATAGCAAGCTCAGCAGGGTCACTGCACTAGAGCTTGGGCAAGACGCAATGGTTGACGGCTATCCCGAGGCACATTAGGGGACATAAGGTGATTTGCATGGCAAGGTCTCCTTCTGACAGCCCCCATGCCTGGATCAAGATGTCGGTGACATGATGGCCAACTACCAACCAGGCCTTAGGGGTATGGCTGAGTCAGCTACCTACTCATTGACACAGCAGTCAGTGCGTTCAGGCATGCGTCGAGCTATAGTCTATCAAGTGACATGACGGTTGGCGCGTCCCAATACGCGTCAAACTACTATATAAGACCAGACCTTACTCATTCAAAGATATGTAATTTCAGCTACTCTAAGTTTATACACACACACACTAAATCAGACTTTGTATCTATCTATCTATCTATCTATGCATTTTGTATCTACTGGTCATCTAACTTGATCGTCGGAGAGCTGTTCTCAAAAAAAGCTTTGGCAGCCATTCTCATTATTCTTGTGTTGTAGTCAGACTACCGACTAGCAGTCTCTAGCAGCCATTATCAATCGTTGCTTTGCCACCATAGGTGCATCTTTGATTTTCTCTCTTCTATTCTAATACTCACAACTCCTTAATTGGTACCGTTTGTGAAAGATCGGCCATAAGCATCTGTAAATACGATTCTTATGGCATTACAAAGCAACAACGGTTTCAATAGTCATGAAACCTGATGGAAGCATCCTCTTGTGCCCAAAACTTCTAGTGAGAGAGGAACTAAACTACTAGCCGATGCCTAGAGGGCGGCCAAGGGCCCCTTTAGGCAAAGGTCGGGTTGGTTGCTTCCCGAAGGTGAAGACATCTGTGACGTCACCATCAAGCATCTAGAAACTCAGTAAGCAGAGTTGACACGTATCATGGTGGCCAACAAACTGATGAATCTAGTCGTAGGGGCTGGTGAGCTGCCGTAAGAGGTGAGGTCAAGAGATAAGAGTACCCACCTCGAGGCAGGAGAAAGGAAAAACAAGCAAAATCCAACACTGAGGTCGAGAGACGAAGTGATAGAAAAACTATGACGTCGGGTAAGTGCAGGGTATCATTGAGATAAACCAACTCCGACGTGGACCTATGTGAGACCCTCGATGCCAAATTTAGCCGGGATAAGAATTTAAGAGCGAAGCAGCTCACCAAGGCAGCAACACCTGCAAAATAGGTCATCTTGGAAAAATCAATAACTCGAACTACCAAGTTTGTGCCAAGAGAACAAATCTCGAGGTACCAAACCCCATTATCGCCCGAGATTGAGGAAATGGACCCTCCAGAGAAGTTCACTCCTCGAAAGTTCACTTTATAAGATAGGAAGTCAGACACGAGGTCTCACATCCGCCATTTTAGACAAATGATGGCGCTTTGGAATCATCTTGATGTGCTCATGTGCATGGTGTTTCCATCAAGCTTGGGGGGCCTCAGGCTAAAATATTTTTACCAGCTCCCCGTCAGATCCATCAGAAGCTTCTACCAACTTACCGAGTCATTCGTAGCTCGAGTTGTCATCAACACAAAGGCACCAAAGGTTCTCAACTCTCTTTTAACACTTAAAAAAGACAAGAATAAAATTCTTTGCACTATAGAAACCGCTATTAGGAGCTGTACAATGAGATAGGAGAGTGCTCAAACGAGCTAGCCATGGTCAGCTTCAAGCTCGGGCAAGAAGGTTTGGGAGGATCTGATGCTAAACTCTCTAGCCGACCTCCAGGATCTCATGTCCCGGGTCAAAATGTTCACTTGGTTGGAGAATGATATCCGAAAAGCAGAACAAGCTACGGGGTCTTCATTCCGGGGTGATGAGTCATTCAAGAAATGAAATGAAAGTTTTACAGACCATGAAGGTCGGGAGAGGTAGAGCATTAACGTGGTTTTCAAGGAACCTATTTGTAAACTCTTGACCCAGATCTGAGATAAGTCATACTACCGAAAGCCAACCCTTATGAAAGGAGATCCCAAAAATCGCAGTTAACGGTGGAAATGTGCCTTCCATGAGAAAAAGGGGCACAAAATAGAGAATCGCAAAGCCTTAAAATCTTTCTTGGATTATCTTATTCAAGCTAGGCATCTGAAAGAATATGTCGATCAGAAGAAGACAGAGGCTGAGGAGACTGAGGTCAGACAAAACCCAAGGTTCGACCAAGGTAATGACAAAATTGACGATGCCTTAGAGGAAGACATACCCATCAGAACTATCTACATGATTGTGAGCCCAATTTACCTCGACCTTGAGAATAGGATCAATGGAGAGATCCTCATCGTCAAACAAATGCACGAGGTTCTCTCGGTCTAGCCAATGGTGAGGAGGCCAAGACAGGGCATGTTAGAGCCAAGAAGCATCACTTTCATCAAAGCAAACTTTGAGTGGGTCTAGCACCCACACAGCGATCCTTTGGTCATCCAATTGTTGATCCACAGCTACGATGTCAAGCGAATCTTGGTAGACTCGGGCAATTCAGTTGAGGTGATATATATTATGACCTTTTTAAATAATTAAAACTGTCTGAGGCTGCTCTAAAGCCTGCCTGAGTTCCGTTAGTTGGGTTCAACACTTAGTCTCACTGGTATTTGGGAACTGTAACCCTCAAAATTCAAGATCTTTCCCAAGAGTTCGTGATAGAGTTCATTTTTATTGATATACCCTCCCTATATAACGCAATCGTTGGCCGAGATTTGTTACACAAGATGAATGAAGTTGGATCCACACTGCACCAAATTATAAGATTTGCTACCCTAAAGGGCGAGGAAACACTCCATGGAGACCAAGTGGTGGCAAAATAATGCTATCTCGTTACAATATGCACAAAGGCAACCATGAAGAAGGTGCAACTTGTGGAATAGGAGAGGGAATTCCTAGAGAATCTTAATAAAATCCTCGAGGTCAATCAAAAGAGACATTAGCTATGAACTCAATAAGCCAATCTCGGGTCATTATTTCCTTGTTCAAAAAATGAAAGGAAAGATAAACTAGCTTATCGAGGTTCCTAAAAGCAAAACATTTAAAACAATAACCGAGGTTCATGAGGTTCTCAAAGAACTACCTCAGGTCAAATTAGCACCCACGATCAAGGATTTTGACAAAGGTTTCGAGGCTCGCAAGGAGCCACCTTGGGTCAATCAAAGGTTGTGTGACCCTATTTTTGAAATTGGTGAATGTACCAAGGATTCAATGGATACGAAGCTCGGCTACAATTGGGAAGGTCCATAACTGTTAAGCTCACCGAAAAGGGGGCTTATCATCTTGGAGACCAGGAAGGAATGCAAATCCCAAGACCTTGGAACTCCAACAACTTTAGGAAACAATGAAACATGTAATTTCTTTCAGTACCGAGCTTGTATTTATAAAAGTTGTACATTTCTTTTTTGATTAATTGTCAAATTCACTAATGATATAGGAAAATATTTCTATTTGATTTGTAGATTATATAAAGTGAATGGGAAAGCCAACTACAATAGATTTTTCAAAAGAAAAACTGCAAATTGTTCAGAGACCGATGTTGGTGATCCACCATTGCCAGCCTCTAATATTGAGATCCCAATATCTGAAAATCCTCCAACAAAATCTCGAAGAATTGAAGTCAACGAAATTGAAAATAGTTCATTGGAGCGTGACCTTGGATTACGTCCACATATTTAGATTATCATGCTAATCAACGTGATGAAATTCGACGAACTTATTTAATGATTGGTCCATACCAACCTATACTTTCAAAGAATCCAAAATTTGGATTAGGAACTCATCTTCGCAGCTTTCAACTTTCATGATTTAAGCTATTTCCTTCATGGTTGGAATATTCACCTAAAAAAGATGCAACTTTCTTGTTTGCCATGTTTTCTCTTTAGTAAGCCATATGGCTATGGATGTCTTGGGCAAAGTGCATTTACTATTGATGGATTCAAGATCTGGAAGAAAGTTAGGGATGAACAAAATTGTGCTTTTCTCAATCATATAGGGAAAGAGCCTGGGTTTGGGTATGGGTTTGTATTTATTTGTGGATTTTCATAAATGCCCTTGGTGATTTGGAATTTCCGTTAATAAGTTGGATGGCATCAATGCTTGGTTTTGATTGCAATTAATTAAATAGATTAAGGGTCAAAGTGGTAAAATTATTTGTTTGAGGGCCAAATTGGGAGTCGGTTAATACTTTAAGGGGGCAAAGCGTATTTAACCCTAAAACTAATGGTTCTTATGGATTTCTTAATACACCCAGGTCAAACCAGCACTCCCACACAAATACTCATTGCACCCAAAACAAAGACCCATTTGAAACCATTTTGAAAATATTTCAACAATTTTCATCCTTTCCATTTTCTCCGAAAAAATTTCCTTTCTTATCTTTCATTGCATAGAAAAGTGTATAGAGATGGTAAAGTGGAAGGATAGTTTTGTAATTTTTCTTTAAAAAAAATTATTTAATTTTTAGAATCGACTTTGCAACATAATTTTTTAGAAACTATTTTTGAAAACAAAAAAATTACTTCTTCCCTTTTCAAATAATATTTATTTTTTAACAGAAATAATTTTTCTAAAGATGTCATTTTAATATTTTCTTAAATATGGTTCCATTCTAAAAAAGAATTATCATAATAAATAAATAAATTTAAAATGTTAAATTAAATGTAATCAGTTGAATTTAAGCATTTCCTTTCCGTCAACATAAGCATTGCGGCGCGTAAGAAGTTACCCATCCGCTTGATTTTGCAAAACCATCCCAGCCATACTTGCAATCTCTTTGAGTGCCGCACTCCGTCCTTTCTCCTTCTCCGTCGATTCCTTCTTCTCCAGATCTCTCGCTTGCTCCTTCACTCTCCCCCAATCCACATTGTAAAACACTGGCAAACTACGGTGATCCGACTTCTTACACTACTCCAGAATCGTTTGTACCTCGAAGAAATCTTCCGAGAAGAGGATCACTGACATCTTCGACTGCATGATCACTCTCTGTAACTCAGAATCGATGTTCTCTGAACTCCTGATTTCATCATCGTCTCAGATGGTTCGGAATCCGATGCGGTTCAAGGCGTGGTAGAGGCGATTTGTGAAGTTTTTGATTCAGAGATAAACGTGATGGGTGAAAACTAATCCAAACAAATACACATAACACAAGAAGAGAAACTAATTATCTGAATATTCTATAATTTTATTAATCAAACGCTACTTAGGACGAAAGTCCTTACAATACTTATAAGCCTCAAAACCTTAATTACCAAAATTAAACCCGAAAATTATAAAATTAAGAAAATTATCAAAAAAGGAAAAAAATCAAATTAAGAACAAATCTGAAATCTAGACAACTAAAGAAACAAACCTCAAAAAACTTAGCCTAAATCGGAATTATATGGATTAATTTATTAAGGAAACAAATCTTTCATAAAACGGCAAAATCGCCCTTTTCGAGGCTTAAATGGTGAAATTTGTCCAAAATCTGACATACAACACAACACACAACAAAACTGTGAGTATTGCTCGTTGATCCATTTCCCATCAGAATAGAGTCTTCCGATCCAAGTCTTATGAAACTCCGAATATGGATGTGACCGATCTGTATCATTCTCCCCGGGTTGAAAAACACTCATCCTTAAGTTTGAATTCTGAAGACATACTCTAAATTTTCCAACCTTAGTCACAACCTCCATCCAATCTGTCCATTGAGTCAAAATAAAATACTCCATGATCAACTTTTTGATAAACCATAAAGGAAAAAATTTGGTGTCTTTTTGATAAATCATGAAGGAAAAAATTTGGTGCCCACAAAATTGAACAGATCTTCATAGTAATAATTCTCTTGAAAGTCTTCAAAAGAATCAACTTGAAGCATCTACTTTTGCAAATATAATTCCTCACCATTTTCCATTTTAGTTTCTTCTTCAATGTATATTTCTTCTTCAATAGATGGTTCTTGCTCAATGAAAGGTTCTTCATCAAAATTTGGTGGCTTGCTCAAATCAACAACTAGACTTGAAGTAGTTGTTGATGTGAATAAGCAACCATTGTTAAATACATCACCATCGTCAAGGTAATCATCACAAATTGGTGGTGAATCCCAATCCAAAAATTCATGAGGTTGTAAATTGCCCTTAAATTCAGAGGCGTCAATTTTTAACCTAGATTCCCAATGAGAATCACGGTTGTTTGGGATAACTCTCCGTTCTAAATTCTGTAATCTCTGGTACATCTGGTGTGAATAATTATGGGATAAAAAAGCAACCCTCATGTGCCTCTTTAATTTTTCCCACGATCTAATCTTTTATTTTCTTTGTCGATTTCTGGTGAGTTTGGTTTGTTGCCACCACGCAACCGCTCTGCCTCGGAATCTGGTAGCCACCAAAGGTACCCGGTTCTCCTCGGGCACTTCTTTAAACTCCAGAATATCCTCTACAACATTGACCTAGTCGAGAAAATCCTCTGCCGCCAACCCTCCATAGAATTCTGGTATGTCTATCTTCAACCCAGTCTCCCAACGAGAATCACGATTGTTTGAGATAATTCCCCGTTCCCTCCCCCTTGGTGGATAATCACCAACAGAATTGAATGCCTCATCATCAGAATCCTCTTCTTCTGAAGCACGATTTCTTGGATGATGGTGAGGCTGGTGTCCAACTTGCAAGGCAGCAAATTGAACCAACATAGTCTCCTGTAGTTGCTCAAATCGCTGCTCCAATAATTGGATCTGCTCCTTAGTGATCGCATCGCGTCTAGCGTCGTCATGATTGTAAACATCCGCGAGGTTAGCCATACGAGCACCTCCTCGTCGGGCTTGGTTTGCAGCACCCCCGCGAACCATGATCGGTTCTGATAGCAACTGATGTAGGAATAAACGTGATGGGTGAAAACTAATCCAAACAAACACACACAACACAAGAAGAGAAACTAATTCTCTGAATATTCTGTAATTTTATTAATCAAACGCTACTTAAGACGAAAGTTCTTACAATACTTATAAGCCCCAAAACCCTAATTACCAAAATTAAACCCGAAAATTATAAAATTAAGAAAATTACAAAAAAAATCAAATTAAAACCAAATCTAGAATCTAGACAACTAACATACTAAAAAAAAAACTAGTCTAAATCGGAATTATATAGACTAATTTATTAAGAAAATAAATCTTTTCTAAAATAGCAAAATCACCCTTTTTGAGGCTTAAATGGTGAAATTTGCTCAAAATCCGACATACATTACATCAAAGCTATGAGTACTGCTCGTTGGGCCATTTTCCATAAGAATAGTATCTTTCAGTCCAAGTTTTATGGAATTCCGAATATGGATGGGACTGATCTGCATCAGTTTTTTTCGCGGGTCTAAGCCTCGAAAGTTCAGGAAAACGTAGTAGTTGAATTTGAATTCGGAGTTGAAGGTGGTGAGAAATGGAGTAGCCATTGAAGAAGAGAGGATTATTAGGAGTGGAGAGAAATGTTGGGTAAAAACACTTTTGTTATCCTCCTTTATCCAAATCAACCACACACAAGAAAATAAAGATTTATGTGGTATAGTTCGGCCAATGGTGCCTACCACGGACAACAATCAATAATCTACTAATTGAACGAAGGAGATTACAATGAGTATAAAGGGACGAAGAACAATCAATAATTCACTAATCGATAATCGAACGAAGGGGATTAAAATGAGTATAAAGAGAGGAAAATCACACCCCACTCACCTCTCTCTCTCAATCTTGCCTCTCTTTTCTGTCACCTCTCTCTCTCGTCACACTATTCTCACAACCCTACCTTTTTTTTATAGACGAAGGAGGTGATAGACTTCTAACATAATACTTAATTATTATTATATTCTATCTAGGAAAACTTATTATAAATAAAAGAATAACTTAAGAGTTATAATCCTTTTAAAATTTTTAATTAACTCTAGAGTTTTATTCCCACAAGAACACTCCATATGGGTCAACCGAGTATAGACCAAAAAATATGGGCTGGACTCTGCAAGAAATGGAACCAGTGTCACTGAATACTGATCAGTGGGTTTGATATAAAAAAACAGGGGCAACTTGCGTTGTTAAGAAGTAAATGCGGGAATAATAAAATTTGTGGGGTTGTTTGTGTAGTTTATATCGGGTTAGTGGGCACAAGTCCTTGAATCTTGCTAGAGGTGGAAAGATGGCCCAAATTGTCAAAGTCAAGAAGTACCGACAAAAAAGTGTGCTTGGGAATAGAATCACTTCTTGTAATCGTCGAATTTGAGGGAAAGCATGGAAAATTTTTCCCTCCTTCCTTTCTCGTTCCTAACTTGTACAAATTAAAACCAGATTTCAGATCACCACCTACCATTGTGACCACCGTCTCACATTCCCTCTCTCGTTTATCTCTCTTCCTCCATTATATCTCGTCTCTAACTTTCTTCTTCTATTGCCTTCACTGCTATATGTAGCCTTCCCACCACTACCAACACAATCCCCGTCCATGGAAAAACGTAAACTGATGATACCATCTTCATCTCCACCGACACACCATTAGCCACCTTCTCGCTGCCACCCCCTCTTGGTCGCCTCACCTTTTCCACCACCCTACAGTCCTTTTCGCTAAAATTCTAATCATCCTTATCATCAAGAGGGTTTCACTTGTGTCATAGCTCCGCCGACGAGAGCTTAGAGTTGCCAATCTCAATATGATGCAATAAAACATGTGCATATATTTCACTCGCCCGAACATAGATTTCACATACACCAATGCACATAATAGCTTCCACTATGGTGAATTCGCTCATTCATTCTTTCATTCTCCAGACATCATCCTAACCAAGCCCGGCCTGGTGCAAGCCCATG
>BRYE01000019.1:11609407-11611907 GCA_030159115.1 Actinidia arguta var. hypoleuca
TCTTCGTAGAAGCTTTGACTATAGGTAGTCCACACGCTTCATTATCGTGTTCAAAAATTGTTGGAAGAATTACAAAAGAATCATAGGGTTTGGCTACGGTAACAGATTAAATCTTATAATTTTAATTGTAATAATTTAAATTCTAGAATTTTGATTTGATCATAATTAAAATTCTCCGCTCGTCTTTGTTTTATTAGAATTGACATAACCAACTAATTCTTACAAAATATTAGAAAAATAACATCCTTCAAAGTTATTAGTCTTTAAAAGTCTTAATCGATGCAATTAAAACTCATTTTCAAGTTAAAATCAATGAAATTATGATTCATTTTTAAATTAAATGTTCAAGCTATTTTTCGGAGTTTCTTTTTTATAAAAAATGTGCCCTAATTGGATGGAGATAACATTGGAAAACATCATTTTCTCAATTTATTTGGCAGAAATTAGTTGATTTCATCAACTCTAATGAAATAGAAACTAATATAAATTTTTAATTGTACACTAGATTAAAACTCTAAGGTTTAATTTGTTATTGAGATTAAAACTCTGGATTTTTTTTTTCACTTTCTCCAAAATTGTTGTAAATAGTACTATACGTCGTTGTCGCGTTGAAAACTTCAAAGCTGCAGCTAACGATAATAATTCATAAGAGTAGAAAAAATGGAAGCTGCAGCTTTCGATAACAATACCTACTATAAATGTTTGGCAAATTGACACTTTGCCCCCTCTGTTAACAATCATTTCCAAGCCAGGTCTCACCCTTTTGACACGTCAAAGGCACACGAATGTCCAACGAATATCCCAGTGTTTTACGCGTAAGAATATTATGTTTTTTCACTCACAAATTCCATTTTACCAATTCAAAAATGATGAGAATGATCCTGGAAAGTTCACAACAGTAGCAGACCATATACATGAGCATGTTCAAATACAACGCGAAATATAAATTTGTAAAAGTGTTACGGGTTCACAAAGTGAAGTGATTTGGTTTCAGGAGCGGTTAACGTACATACCTTAAAAAATAGTACATATGGTGCACCTAGGTATATTATTACCACAAACAATTATAACATTGACCACAATCGATTGTAATAGAAAAAATCATAATTTTTTTTTATCACAAATAGTCATAACATTTATCATAATGATGTGTAACACATCATTTTTTACTATTTATAACATACACCTCCGATAATATAAACCACAATCGACTATAACATGTATCACAAACGACCATAACATTTTTATGGTAAACACTGAGTGTACTATGGACTTTGATTTTGATTTAGTTATAAGCGTAAACGTTTCAAAACCAATCAAAACTTCATATATACTATACCAATCCTTGCTTGGTCCAAACAAAATGCTTCAATGCAGATCCTTTGGAAGATTTCTCGAGTCTTTTTCCACTTTCTAGAGGCAGTATTCTCGGCCTTTTTGCAGCCAGATATTCCATTGATTCTGATTTAGGTGTTATATAATTTGCTTGGTCCCACAATATTTTCTTTGATTAGACGAGCCAATCTTAATGGGGATAAAATATTAAGTAAAAGTATTGGCCGAGGTAAGGCAGACACTACCGCCGGACTGTCGCTTTATGGCAAGTTCGACGGGATCTCTGCATTGGAGCTCGGTCGAGATGCAACATCATCTCTGGTCAAGTTAGGCAGGCATCGTTACCGAGCTGTCGCTCCATAGCAAGCTCGGTAGGATCACTGCACTAGATCTTGGATAAGATGCAACGGTTGGCGGAGATCCCGAGGAACATTAAGGGACATAAGGTGATTTGCATGACAAGGTCTCCTTCTGACAACCCCCACGCCTGAATTGAGATTTCGGTGACATGATAGCCAGCTACCAACTAGGCCTTGGAGGCATGGCTGAGTCGGTTGTCTACTCACTGATACAACAATCAGTGTGTCTAGGCATGCGCTGAGCTATAATCTGTCAAGTGACATGACGGTTGACGAGTCCCAATATGCATTAAACTACTATATAAGGCATACCTTACTAATTCGAAGATATGTATATTTAGACACTCTAAGTTTATACACTTTCTCTCTACATACATTTTGTATCCATCAGTCATCTAACTTGACCGTCGGAGAGTTGTTCCTGAAAAAAGCTCCGGTGGCCATTCTCACTATTCTTGTGTTGCAATCAGACCACCGACTAGCAGTCTCTAGCAGCCATTATCGATCGTCGCTTCGCCACTGCAGGTGCATCTTTGATTTTCTCTCTTATATTCTAATACTCATAACTCCTTAATTGGTGTCGTCTGTGAAAAATCGGCCATAAGCATCTGTAAATACGATTCTTATGGCATTACAAAGCAACAACGGTTTTGGTAGTCATGAAACTTGACAAGAGCATCCTCTCGTGCCCAAAACTCTGAGTGAGAGAGGAACTGAATTACTAGCCGATGCCTAGAGGACGGCCAAGGGTCCCTTTAGGCAAAGGTCGAGTCAATTGCTTTCCTAAGGTCAAGACATCCGCGACT
>BRYE01000019.1:11614407-11621907 GCA_030159115.1 Actinidia arguta var. hypoleuca
ATTCTAAAAGTGGTGTTCGAACGTTAAGGTTAAAAGTCTAGACCGTTCGAACTCTATTCTTGGGCGTTTGAACTCTGGTTGCGTATGGCAGCAGGAACAGTAATTGGTTTAGAAAATTTTGCCAAAACTTAATCCAAATCTAATTCAATCTTTTCAATACTTAGGGAATACTATGAGTGACCTACTAGTACTACAATATCTCAAAATTAAGCCTTCATTTTAACCCTAACTAGGTAGATCTAGTTTTAAACCAAAATCAAAATCAAAATCCTAACATACATATACATATATTTATTCCATTTAGAGTGATTACCTTTTTTCAATCTCGAGCTTAAGCTTCTAATGGCTTCCTTGGTTGAGCTCCAAGCTCTCACTCTCTATTTCTCCTTCTTTCCTTCTCTTTCTTCTTTTCTTTTCTCTTCTTTTTTTTTCTTTTTCTTTCCTTTCTTTCTCCTTCTCTGAATGTGTGTGTATTTGCTGAGACACATGGAAAATAATCCCATGTGGCTCGCCTAATTTTAATATGGTGTTCTCTTTTTATTTTTCATTTCATACTGTTGGCTTTCGAACGTCCTCCTTAGCGTTTGAACTCTAAGAAGAAAACATGAGTTGGAGATACTGAGAGTATAAAATCTGCTACAAACGATAGAGTTCGAACGCTCTCTTTAACGTTCGAATTGTAAGAAGGATTCTGGGTTTAGCGTTCGAACGTTTCTCCTCGCGTTCGAACCCTAAGAACAAAGCTAGGCAGAAATAAAATTTTAGTTTCAAGGATACTTAACTTAGATTTTAGTCTTCTAACTTGATACTTAACCTCATTAATCGATGTACGGATCATGATTTATGTATTTAACGAATTTAACGAATTCAGGGTGTTACATTCTCAGCTCCTTTATAAAAGTTTATCCTCAAATTTGGCTAATGTCATAATCTATATTGTTTACTCCATATTCGACTTACGATCTTCATAGCTTCATCATGCTTCCATTGCGCTACTCTGATAACATTTTTCGCGTAATCAATTATTTATCTCATGATCGTTAATATGTCTGATTATGGGTTAACTCTTCTGTTGCGACTGCCTTTACTGCCCTTTCAGTGGGCAACCTACAACATGGAGTCCCGATTGATATTAACCAAGACAACTCGGCCTTCCTGATGTTGAATCAAGCCTCGATTTCGATGATAACAAAACTATTCATTAGTATTTAACATGTTTACTAAGTATGCAGCAACCCCCAATTTATCTGATCAATGGAAGTCTCTTAAACACTTTCCAACATAAAGTGTCGACACCTTATCATAAAGTGTCGACACCTTGAGCCCAGAAGTCAAAATGATCAAATCCGTGGAAGACCAAGAGAACTCATCAATCTGGATTTGATAAAAGTAAAATCAGATGATATAAATCCAAGGAATGATTTCACAAAGAGATTAAACCAACTCAATGCTTGGATTATCAAAGAATAGATAGAAACCATTCTGGATGTAAGTGTCGACACCCGGAGTACAAGTGTCGACACCAAAAGTCAGTATCCAAAAACCAGAGTCTGAAGGAAGAAGTGTCGACACCATGTATCGACACCAAATGTTAGTAGAGGCTATCTGAAAATTTTTGAAGACAAAGTGTCGACACCATGTATCGACACCAAATGTCAGTAGAGGCTAAGTGAAGACTTTTTGAAGACGAAGTGTCGACACCTGAATCGACACCAAATGTCAGTGAATTCTTTGAAGACAAAGTGTCGACACCATGTATCGACACCAAATGTCAATAGACTTTCTGAAGACATAGTGTCGACACCACATATCGACACCAAAAGTCAGTGTTCAAACTTCAGAAGTTCTTGAAGGACAGTGCCGACACCAAGATCAGCACCAAATGACAGTGTGTAAACTTAAGCAAGTAGTGTCGACACCTGTATCAGCACCAAAAGTCAGTAACCAAAAATAGATTTTCTGACGAGAAGTGTCGACACCAAGATCAGCACCTGGAGATGATTTTCAGGCAAGAACAGAAGAGTTGAAGTATCGACACCATGAAACAATGTGTTGACACATGGTAAGTGTCGACACCATTAAGAAGTGTCGACACCCAACGGGAAGATTTTCAAACGCAGAGATATCTGATACAGCATTAATGGCTTCCCAACTACCACCAACGGTACACTATTCACTCCAGCCATTAAATACAAGTCTCCAAGGGCATTTATCATACAAGGGAATGATTCTAAGTCTTTTGATTTCATCCTACAAGCTTCAAAGTCAAGAATCCTTGAATATTCTTCTTGTCCCTTGGTGTGAGCATTGATTGTGATACTACACTCTTATCCACTCTATTTGAGAGAGTCCTTGATCATCTTAAAACCTCTATACTTTCATCCTTGCTAGTTTGAGTGTGACTTGACCAAAAACACTTGGTGAGAGTTTTGAGTGTTTCTCTTGTTGAAAGCCAAACACTTAAGAGTTTGAGTGTTTCCTCTTGTAAGTAAAACACTAGGAAGTTTTAGTGGAGCTTGGACAAAACCACTTGGTGTAAAAGTGAGTTGGGCACTTGAACAACCCACCCCCACATTGTAGTTGCGGATTACAAATAGTGAAAGAAGATCTTGCAGAGGTCTTGGGAGGACGTAGATCACAAGTTGTGATCGAACCTCGATAAATTTGGTGTGCTCTCTCCTATCATTACTATTGCTCTTTTATTGCATTTCTTGCACTAATTCTTTTATAGCATTTTACATTCATTGTTATTAAAGCAATTAATTATAAATCACAAATTAAGTTTGAAAAACCCAATTCACCCCCCCTCTTGGGTTGCCTATCGGGTCAACACCTGAGATGTCTGGCCAAACGACATCATCAGAATGGTAGATGAAGATTCAATAAAATACCGTTATTATAAAATAGAACTGTTTAGTTTCCTTCTACAAGCGTACTTTAACTTATTACAACGTTCATTCAAATAGAAACGGATAACGCTCTCGGATTTCACCTTTTGGAAGGGCCCTCCATGGGTTGTTTCCCCTTTCATTTTCGAAGAAGCGGGGATTATGGAAAGCTTAACTGATCCTTGGTGAGATCGGGAAGAGCTAGGACTGGAAGGGGATCTTAGACTAGAGGAGGATCTTGGTTTGGGTTTCTTTTGGCCAATGGCCCTAAGCTTGGGTTCCTTCTGACTAAGGGCTTTAGGCTTCGAAACCATAGCAATCTCTTCCGAGCTGGTATCAACACCACCATCTTCAATAAAGGAGTGATCAACTTCCTCCCTAACTGTAGGCAAAATAGGGAGAAAACCGAAGTCGTTTGTAGTTGACCACCAGTACGGGGACAATTGCAGCTGTAGTGGGGGCACCTACCATGGCAAGAGCTAGATCTTCGCCTTGGTTTACCTCTTCTCCTTCTTCAACTTCCCATTCACTGCTCGACAAGCCAAACAAACTCGATGAACTGAAGCGTTGAAGGTACGGGGGTGGAAGCTTAGTCGACCAAGTCAAGAGCTCAAGCAAGCACAACATTCTCGTCGAGCTCTTCACTTAGTTCCTTTGACCTGCTTCATTAGGGAAAACCCGAATCACATAAAACTAGACAACTTGAAAACTCATCAATGGAAGATGGTCTGAGCCAGAAATCAACAAACAAAGACTCCAACAGAATATCGCAACAAGACATTACATAATCAAACCCAAGAGCATTGAGTGCAGGCCTAAATGGGTTGAAATAGAGTCATAAATGGGCAGCATGAATATGCATACATTGCCAAAAAAATCTTGTAGAAAATATGGATTAAAACTTATAGAGATAATCTAGAGGCCGACAGAAAAGCAGAGACAAGCTCGTCAGAGTACAATGGACGATTGTAGACACCAGAATAAGGATCGAAGCAATGGATAGAACACAGTAGGTGCTAGAGGAGACAATCTTTCTCTCTCTAGAACTCTCAAAACGAAAATGAACAGTGCCAAGGAAGGAGAAAGTTATTTGTATAAAGTCCAAGAAGCGGGAAAATTTGCCAAAACACACCCTTAAGGCGCATAAAAATTCTGGCTTTGAACCAATCAGGAGCGAACACGTCGCGACTCAATCATTTTGTGTCCAGGTCAAACAACCCTTAAAGGTAGGCATCCGTGCCCAAACCGCTTAAGGTGAATCAAAGTTTGACATGTGGCACCATAGTACAGCAAAGTGATAGATTCGTACATATATTGGACAACTTGCAGGCACTAGTGCAACTACCATACCAAGATTTAGCATCAAACATCATAAACATCCAGCTCACATGATCTCGGCTAGCATAGATCCAACTCATGCAAACTGAGGGGCAATCGTATGGGATAAAATATTAAGTAAAAGTTCTAGCTGAGCTAGGACAAGCACCTCCTCTAGATTGTCGCTACATAGCAAGCTTGATAGGGTTTCTGCACCGGAGCTCGTTCGAGATGCAACATCAGCTCTGGTCAAGTTAGGCAAGCATCGCTATCAAGTTGTCATTCCATAGCGAGCTTGGCTAGGTCACTGCACCAGAGCTTAGTCAAGACGCAATGGTTAACGACGATCCTAAGGCACATCAAGGGATAAAAGGTGACTTGCAAGGTAAGGTCTCCTTTTGACATACCCCACCTCTGGATCAAGACATTGGCAACATGATAGCCAGATACCAACCAAGCCTTAGGGGCATGGTTGGGTCAACCGCCTACTCACTAACACAGCAATTAGCGCGTCCAAACACGTGCCAAGCTGCAATCTGTTCAATGACATAACGGTTAGCGTGTCTCGATACGCGCCAAACTATTATATAAGGGTAGGCCTTACTCATTCGAAGGTATGCAATTTCAGCTTCTCTAAGTTTATACACACACACTCTCTCTCTACATGCACTTTATATCCACCAATCATCTAACTTGACCATCAAAGAGTCGTTCCCGAAAATAGCTCCGACGACCATTCTCACTATTCTTGTGTTGCAGTTCGAACTATTGACTATCATTCTCCAACAGCCACCATCATTCGTCGCTTCGCTGCCGCAAGTGTCTGTCTTCAATTTCCTATCCTCCATTCTAGTACTCACAACCCCACAAAACCATAGGCAGAAACGAGATTTTCCAATTTCATCTTAATCAATTGCCTCATTTTCCTCTTCTGAATTAACACAAAAATTTCACAGGCGGTGGGTGTTCTCATTTTCCCTAACTTTTGACAAGATTAGGGACCCACAAAGGGATGCTATGGAGAATGAATTTCCATCCTCATTGTCCATAAGATGCATAGAAACAATTGGGAATGAGGAGGCTTTAATGTTGTAAGCTCCTTGAAATATGGAGGTGTCAAAGATTCAGATGCATCTTTTGTAGTTGAATAAGCAAACTGTTCCTAGGTCTCTTCACCTTCCTATTTCCAAAAAGATAATGAACAATAAGAAAACATAGGTTCAGAGGCAAGATACAATAAGATAGAGGGTAGAAAACTTAAATATATTCTCAAGGAGTTGGGTCAACTTGTTCTATTACAAGAAAACACAAGGTTCATGGTACATTAAATGGAATTCTCTCCTTTTTGCAGCTTGTTGGTTAATTTTTTGCACACACTACACGTGTGCACGTTAATAAAAAAAATTTAACCTCATTTCTGAACTACCGTCCAATGCAATTATTAGAAGCGTTAGACCCACGTTGCTTACTTAAGTCGCCTAATCTTAGCATATATAATCTAAATGTTACTCCACCTATTGCTAATTTGGTTTTAGGTTGAGTTTATTGATCGTCTTTAACATGGTATCAGAGGTAGGTCGTGGGTGGCTCTCGCATGGCCAAGCTTCCGCCCGAGTCATTTCCATTGTTGTTGTTGCTGCCTCCACGTGAGTCCAGGCTGCACATGTGGGATTACTTCCCCTGCAAGGTTCTCTCATGCCTCCATATTCGTGTTCTTGGAGAATGTTTTTTTTTTTATTATTGGAAAAAAGAAATATTATTGTTGATATGAACCAAAGCAATGCAAAGGCAACAAATGGAGGCCAAGGGAAACACAACCCATGACCAAAAGAAAAACAAAGCAAGGTTAGCAAGAGGCCACAACCCACGTAAAACTCAAACCACTAAATCACTAAGAGAAAGCAGTTACAGAAAAGGACCAGAAACTGAATTAGTCACTGCTAAATTTTAGGTTCTTATCCACATTGACACCTTAAATATAAAAGTGCAAAACTGTTTAAATTGTTAGGACAATAATAACTTCAAATTGAGTTAGTGACGAACCTGGGCATCAATAGATGGGGGCCATGACCTCTCTGCTTCTGCCATAACCTCCTAGTATACTACATACCCCTTATATATATATATATATATATATATATATATATATATATATATATAGTAATAAATGTGAGTGTACAGTAGTTTTTTACCCCTAACTTTTCTTTCGATTTTGCCCCTCACCAATTTTGTTTTTTCCATCATTTTATTTTTTTGATTTGGCCCTTAAACATTTTTTTTCCCAATTTGGCCCCAAACCATATTTTTTTTCCTATTTTTCCCCTAACCATTTTTTTTCTATCATTTTTTTTTTCATTTTGCCCCTAACCATATTTTTTATAAATGTGAGTGAACAGTAGTCATGACCACCAACTTTTTTTTTAATTTTGCCCCTCACCAATTTTGTTTTTCCATCATTTTTTTTCCTACTTGGCCCTTAAATATTTTTTTTTAGATTTGGCCCCTAACCATATTTTTTTCCTATTTTTTCCCTAACCATTTTTTTCCAATCATTTTTTTTTATTTTTTCCCTAACCATTTTTTTTTACCGATTACCATTGTTTTTTCCAATTTTGTCCTTAACCATTTTTTTTCGATTATCATTTTTTCCTTTCGATTTTGCCCCTAATCATATTTTTTTTTCGATTACCATTTTGTTTGCTTGAGTGAACAGTGAAACTCAGTGACTACTAATTTTTTTGTGTCAATTTTGCCCCTACTTTTGTGTGAGTGAATAGTAAATCAATGACTTTATTTTGCCAGTCTAGAATGGCTCTATTAAATTAGGTTTTTGGTTATCAAATTTTTTTTTTTTTTGCCCCTAATCAATACTTTTTTTTTCATCATTTGCTGTTCCCGATTTGACCCCTAATTATTTTTTTTTATTTTGCCCCTAAATATTTTTTTTAATTTTTTTTGATTTTGCCCCTAAAATGTGAGTGAATAGTCACTTATTGACCACCAATTTTTGTTCCCGATTTTGTCTTTAATCATTTTTTTTTCGATTTTGCCCATATATATTTTTTTCCCGATTTGAACAGTATTAAATGTGGGTGAATAGTCATTTATGGACCATCAACTTTTTTTTTAATTTTGCCCCTAACAAATAGTTTTTCATAGATACATATATGTGTGTGTGTGTTTGGGTAAGAAATAAAATGAATGGAAACGGATGAGCTGGCATGGATCCAACATCTCATCTCATGGCAATGCTTTTTTCAAGCGATAAATTTCAACCATGGTCCCTATAGTTTTA
>BRYE01000019.1:11626907-11639407 GCA_030159115.1 Actinidia arguta var. hypoleuca
TAGATGAGGCTATCCTCGATAAATCTATACAACTCTAACATGGTGCTGGGAAGAATTATATAGTTAAAAGAAATCAACCACCTCAAATGCGTTGAAAAACCTTTAGGATCTGCATGCTGGCAACTCAGATGGCATTAAGAGAAACTGAATGTAAGATTTACTAATTAGGTGGGAGAGCACCAAAACTAGAAGTAATGCAGAATTGAATATTTTTCAATACGACCATCATAGGTCTAATATCATGTGAAAGTGTTGACCACTAACTCATCTAATAGTTTAAGCTATTAGAGAGGGATAACTTTATTATTTATAATATTCTTACAAGACATGCCGTCCTCATTCATGGTACCACCAAGCAATCATTTATAGGCAACTACCACAAGGAAGAGTAACAATTCCACTAGATTACACACTACAAAGGTCCTGATGCGATGAAGTTTTCAAGCACCTAATTCACAAGTGCCAATCACAACCATGATTCAAATACTGGATTCAAATAGAAACATCATTTGAGCACTAGTTATGAAGCAACTTAATTACCTCTAAATTTTGTAATCGATAAAGTGATAACATTTGCCCAAAGGACTGGTAACTTCCATCAAAGAAACTTTATTCAGCAGCTCTTGGCTTCAACAATTCCCTGGAAACGGAATCCGGTGCTTTTGAACCAAACCAAATTTTTAGCAACTAGAGACAAGGTCTCAGCATAATCAACATCATAGATTTGAGTGTACCCCTTAGACATTAGACGCGCCTTATAGCACTCAACAGTACCATCCGGTATCTCATTTTAAATACCCAATGGCAACCAACGATGTACTCACCCAACAAAAGAGAATTTAACTCCTAAGTACCATTATCAAGCAAAGTAGACTCTCATCAACCATAGATTGCCTCCTGCAAAGCACATATAGTGCTTTCTCCACATACAGAGGAATAGAGGCAGTAGTGACTGATATAGTAAGTGTATTCAACGAAGGAGACAAGTGATCACAAGACACGAATTGAGCAATGGTATGTGAGGTAAAAACTTGCATACCCTTCCGAAGTGCAATAGGAAGAAAACTAGAATCAATAGGTTCAACAGGCGTAAGCAAAGCAGAAGACGAGTCACCAAGCAAATCAGACGATGGTGGAACAAGTAACTGAGCAACATGCAATTTCTTTCGGCAAACATAAACCTACAATGGCTTCTCCAATGGTATAGACACCCACGGTGGTACAGATACAGACGAAACACGAGTAGGGAAGGTATTAACTAGGGTTTGGAGGGGAAGACGACAAAGAAAAGTACCACAGTGTCTTATTAAAGGTAACATCTGCACGAACAAAATGGCATCGAAGAAAAGGATAATACCCAAGGAAAACACATTTGATTGCCCGCGGATCAAGTTTGTCACGACCTGAATCTAATACATGAACATAGAAAGTACAACAAAAAATGTAGAGAGGTATATTGTAGAGTGGGTAGTCAGGAAATAACACACGATGAAGAACCTGGCCACCAAAAACAGTGGAGGGCATGCAATTCACAAGGTAATAGGCAGTGACGAGCGCATCACTCTAATAAGATTTTGTGACATGCATATGAAAGGAGATAGCACGGGTTACTTATAATAAATGACGCATCTTATGCTCGACTACTCAATTTTGTTGAGGAGTGCAAGCACAAGAAGACTAATGTGCCATGATCATCAAAGAAAGAAGACAAACTAGAATGAAAGTACTCACCGGCATTATCAGATCGAAATATACATAAGAAAATATTAAATTGGGTCTTTATTTCATTATGAAAGGATTTAAAGGTAGAATACAACTCTGTTGCTCATTCACGATGTAAAGATAAGTGACCCGATTATAATCATCGATAAAAATAATAAAATAATAAAACCTAAAAGAGAGAGAACCCAAATGGGTCATCAAACATCTGAATGAACTAACTTAAATAGATTTGACATACAACTATTGACACGGACACATGAAGATGTTTACTAAACTCACAAATTTCACATGGTACAAAATGAACTGACTGACACGCGGGACCATCTTTTTCAAATTCAGAAGAGATGGATGATCAAGACGACAATGGAGCTAGTAGGGTCATCGGACGATCGGAGAGCCACCAAGGTAGGAATGTTCGCATCAAACTAATACAATCCACCGTGCTCATACCCGCCACCAATTTTCTCTCTAGCTTGGAGATCTTGAAAGACACAATAAATAGCAAGGGTCATCAAAAAGCCCGCGGCCCATGGCCCAGAGAGCCCAAGCCCGGCCCAAGCCCAGGATAGTATGGGTTGAGCCTGGGTCTAGGTCTAATTTTGAAGCTCGTGGGCCAATCCAAGGCCTGGCCCGTGACCAACCTTGAAGACATTAATTTTTTATAATATTTTATATGTAAAGAATCAATATCTATGGATGATTTCATGTAATTACACATTAATTTTTTTATATTTGATATTTTTAGTATTTTAATTTGGAATAAAATATATTTAAAAAAAACTATTTAAAAGCCCGTTGGCCCAGGCCCATGGACAGGGCTTAGGCCTCATCTTTTTGGATTGACGCGTTGACCAGTCAAAGCCCATCAAACTCGGCTTGGCCGGGCTCATTGTCGACCCTTAATAAGTAGAAAAAAGGTGATTGAACATTCAAAGGCTGCGTAAGTTTACTGATAGATAAAAGATTAAATGAAAACTTAGGAACATGTAAGATAGAGGGTAAGGAAAGAGAAGAACTCAAACTAGCAGTACCGGAACCAGTAACATGAGAGGTAGATCCATCCGCAAGGGTATCGCAAGAAGGTTGACTAGTAGAAGAGATAGAAGATAAGATGGAATGTGACAGTCATATGAGCTGAGTCAGCTAAAGCAGAGCATTAGGTAGGTGATGAAGCAGTGGGTGACAAAGTAACTTGACAAATACAATTGAAGACCTCACTGAAAGAGGGAAGCTCAGTAATAGCAAGGATCAGGGAGCGAACACCATCAAACGAGGACGAGAGAACAAAGGAAATGAGCAACCCACATGGACTCGCGCTGTCTCCTTATCGTAGAAATGTCTAAAGAAATAGGCCCACTCAAGGCAATCTCCTCACATATACTGCATAACTTACTGTAGAAGGCCTTTAGTGGCAAATCATCAAGGGAGAGCGAGAATAAAGGCTAATGTAGATCATAAGTACGACACAAGTTACCAATGCCAGAGAACATCTCTTTAGCCTGATCCCACACTTGTTTGGCCATATCCAAATAGAATAAACTACTTATGAACGAAGAGTTCATACTGTTCCACAACCGAATACGTATTTGAGCATCTTCTTTCTCCAAAAAATGTGATAGTTACTCCTATTAAACCGAATAGCAGTGATAAAAAGAAAGTCAACACCCCAAGCAAAACCAAGAACAGAACTAGAACCAACAGTACAAGAAACAACAGACACATATGCGGATTTCATCTCCATGGAAAAAAACAACCACCAAGACAAACAACTAATAACAAATAACCAATAGGGGTGCTAAAAGAATCACGAACAAACGAACGAGCGGAACGAAATCAGTAACAAACTAAATCATACCAAGCAATTAGGCAACGAGCCACAATCAAATATCGGAGCCGATATGGCTCTCCAAAAATCCTCAAACGGCAACACAAGAGATGAATACAAATGCATAAAGCCATCACAACACGAGGGCAACAATACGGAACAACAGCAACATGAAACAACAACAACAACGAACAACGAGGCTGTCAATCAATCGATTGGACTAGGCGAGACCTGGAGGTTGATTAATTGGGCCAGGCACCCCCTAAGGACTGGATGACTAACTGAGTCAAGCAATCCCTAGGGGCTATCCGACCGAGCCAAGTGGAAATTTCGATTGAACCAAGCGACCCCTAGTCGATTGACCCAGTCAAGCCTTGGGGGCTATGCAACCACGCTTTGGATGGTTGAAGAGTAATCAGAGGGTGGCGTAGGGATAGGTAGTGGTAGTGGTTCAATTGGTGGTGGTGATCGTAGAATGGTTAGATGATAGTTTGCTCTAATACCATGAAGGTTTAAAAGTGAGATTAGGGTCAAATTAACCCTAATACACAGTGGAGAGAATAAAGATTACATATGAATCCCTCTAATTACTAATTATGCCAATTACTCATGACACACCTAATTACTAACTACACCTACTATTCTATACTCTTATGTAACTTGAAAAGAAAACCAGAAAGTTCTCAGGCAAGAAAAAAAGAGCCTTCTCGTCATTGGTGAAAGAGCAAAACAGAAAAAATAGTCTGTCTCCAGCAACGGGCTGTTCTACTAGAATCAACGATTGCGGAAAAAATGGTTGCTATTGAAGCTCTTAAGCAGGAGAAAGAAAACTATTATTGAATTGCACAAAACCAGGATTGTGTCATAGAGAAACTTCAAGATGCTCTAACAACCTTTGAGCATGAGGAAGAGAGGCTTCTAAAAACTATAAAGGAGAAAGACCAGAGCATGGAAGATCTCTGCACACAGGCTATGTCAATGAAGCAAAACTTTTTTTTTTTTTGATCTGTAAAAATTGTATATTGATCAAAAGTGAATGTACAAAAATCTCGGGGCTCACCCACGAGACAGACAAAAAGCCCAAGCCTCAACCAGCTCAAAAAGAGCTTGAACAATATTGCGAAGCCTAGCTACATATCCAGCCCGACTATAAGCAATAACAGAGAACATTCTACAAAGTCAAATGAATCCTGCTATGTCTGGAAACAGACTGTAAATGCATCTATACACATGAATTTGAATGCGCCTAACAATTGCATCCGGGTGCTTGATCTTGCCTTCGAAGATTCTCTGATTTCTAGCTTCCCATATGTGATAAATTGTGCTGGCAAGGCTGATTCTTTTGATTTTAGCTCGAATTCCAGTGCCCCTGGCTTCCTTGATCATCCATTTTACCGCTGCTTTGATTGTTTGCATTGCTCGGTGATTCCCAGCCAGTCCCTAGTTTTGGCCCAAACTTGGCTTCCTATGCTGCAATGGAAAAAGAGATGATCAATTGTTTCCAGTTCTGACCTGCATAATGGGCAAAAGGTATCTTCAATAACTCCCTGAAGTTTGTCTTTTGTCAAGAGCTTCCCCTTTAAGCCCAACCACAGAATAAACGAATGTTTGGGAGTAATGAACTCTGCCATACCATCTTTGGCCATGCGAGCTTGGCCATCCTCGGTCTGAAGTATTCGTAGGCTTTTTTGGAAATGAGCTCCCCGTTTGAGGTCCATTGGTTTATCCGTTGGATGGCTCTTTCCTCATTATCCTCAGCTGCTATGATCTCATCCCTAAGGCCAATGATTTGCTTTATAAGGGGAGAATCTCCATTCTTGTTTTTGTATTCTCAGAAGTTTCGACTATTCATATAAATATGATGGACCCATTGCACCCAAATGGAGTCTTTTTTAGAATGAATGTCCCATAAAGTTTTTGAGAGGAGGGCTTTGCTCCAAGATTTGATATTTCTGATGCCCAAGCCTCCCTCACTTTTAGGCAAAGTAACTTCATTCCAAGCTACTAAAGGCCTTTTAGTTGAAGTGCATCTGCCACTCCAAAGGAAGCTCCTGCAAAGCTGGACAATTTTGGTCCTGACCCCAGCTGGAATGGGAAGAATGGAAAGCCAGAAACATTCTACCCCCTGGAGCACTGACTTCACCAATTCAACCCTGCCTGCATACGAAAGATTGACCCCTGCCCAAGCATTAATATAGCCTGAGATTTTATTGATCAGAGGGCTAAATTGGGAGATGGTGAGCCTGGAGACTATCATTGGAATTCCCAGATACTTGAAAGGAAAGGTCCCTTGCAAGAAGCCTGTTATCTCCTTTATAGACTCTAAGTCCCTGCTGCTGATTCCTGCTGAAAAAAAATTGGATTTGGAGAAACTGACCTTTAGCCCTGAACAGGCCCCAAAGTGCTTGAGAATATCCATGAGCAAAGAGACTGATTTGGGGTCACCTCTGGAGAAAAGCACAAGGTCATCCGCAAAGGCTAAGTGAGTGATCTTCAATCCTCCACATTTAGGGTGGAAATTGAAGTCTGGATTCTCTTTCAACTGCCCCAAGCCTCGGGAGAGGTATTCAATGCATAGAACAAACAGATATGGGGATAAGGGGTCCCCCTGCCTTAACCATCTCTTGCCCTTAAAAAAACCATGCATGGATCCATTATAAGATACCGAATAAGTAGTTGTGGATATGCATTCCATGATCCATCCAATAAATCTTGGAGGGAAATGCAAGGCAGAAAGCATTTCACAAAGGAAGTCCCATTCAATTGAGTCAAAGGCTTTTCTCAGGTCCACATTTAAAATGCATCTAGGTGAAGCTCTTTTGCACCCATATTGCCTAAGCAACTCTTGCAGCAGGAAAATATTATCTATCATGCTTCTGTTTTGAATAAACGCTGATTGAGCTGGATCCACAATATTGCTCAGAGTTGGGGCCAATCTTATGGCAATGATTTTGGAGATGACTTTGTAGATGACGTTGCAACAGGCGATGGGTCTGAAGTCTTCTACTCTGTCTGCCTCCTTAGATTTTGGAATTAGAACCAGCACCGAATGGTTTATCTGCCTAAGAATCTGACCCGAGGAAAAAAATTCTTTCACTGCTTCGGTAAAGTCCCTTCCGATGACATCCCATGCCTTTTTGTAGAAGCATGAGGAGTACCCATCAGGCCCTGGAGCTTTTTCTTCCCCAATGCTGAAGAGGGCATTTTTGATTTCTTCCTCTGAGACTTCCCTTATAAGAGTGGCAGCTTGCTCTGCCTCTAAGAGATTGCCTTTCAGGACTGTTTCTCTATTCAAGCTAGTGCGGCTTCCTTTGGTACCCAGCAGCCCCTCATAAAATTGAACAAAGGCCTCACCAACTTGATTGGTTGAAGTGGTTCTGCTCCCATTCTCCAGGGAAATGGAAGCGATAAAGTTCCTTGATCTGTTGCTTTTGATTAAACCATGAAAGAATTTCGTACCTTTATCTGAGTTCTTCAAATACTTGGCTTTGGCTAGCTGGGAGCAGAAGCTTAGCTCTGCTTCAGCTAATTTTAAGGCTTTGGCCCTTAACTCCGGAATTGTGATCTGAAGGTCCTGGTCCCCTGGGTTATCATGCAACTTCAGCTGAGCCTGGCTGAGAATTTCCTCTGCAGCTTCCGCCCTGGCAGAAATGTGGGAAAATTCTTTTTTGTTTAGGTCCTTCAAAGGCTCTTTAGCTGCTTTAAGCCTCCTGCAGAACTTATACATGGCTGTACCCCTCAATTGCAGCCCCCAAGCTCTGCTGACTATCTCCAGGAATCTATCGTGCTTAGCCCACATGTTGAAGAATTTGAAGGGGGTGGCTCCTCTATCAATATCATCAAAAAAGGTGACAGTACATGGGGAATGGTCCGAGAATTTCCCAGGCAGATCAAATCTAGCTTGGGCTAGCAGCCCTTCTTGGACCCATGCTCTGTTGGTCATTGCTCTATCTAACTTGCTCCAGACTGAATTATTGGACCATGTGAAATAAACTTCTGAGGATCTCAAATCAGCTATACCCGCATCATAACAACAATCTTGAAGTCTCTTGTCTGATAAGTTGTAACTGGGATCCCATTGGCCTTCTCCTCATTGCTGAGAACATTATTAAAATCTCCCCAAAGCATCCAAGGCAGTCCAGAAAAGGAGCTGAACCTGCGAATGTTATCCCATAGGGGCCTACGCCCCACTACAGTATTGAAAGCATAAACAAAGCTTAAATGAATTTTAATAGAAGAAGTCTTACAAGTGACCAGACAGTGTATAACCTGGTCCGTCTTCTCTATGATCTCCAGACTAACTTTGTCATCCTTCCAAAGAATCAAAATCCTACCGTTCGGGTTGAGCTGGAAGTTGTTGTCTGCTTGCCAAGCTTTGAACTTCTTCCTTATGATTCCATCAAGATGCTGCTGAGAGAGTTTAGTTTCCATAACTCCCATGATGCACACCTTGTTCTTCCTCATATACTTCAAAATTCCATTCTGCTTGAGGCTCATGTTTAGGCCCCTTATATTCCAGAACGAAATGATCATTGCTTGATTGGGATGGGGAGTCATCCTCCATTTCTGCACAAAATTCAGCAATATTTACTGATTTCCCTACCTTCTCCTGATTCTTTTTGACCCTCTTTTTCCCTCCTTCCTCTCCTTTAACTGGAATCGAAGGAGATGCTTTGTCTGAAGGCTTGGAGATTGGGTTCCCAGTAACTTGTCTCTTAATTATTTGATTAGGAACTGCTGCTGTTGCACTGCCTCTTGGGTTTGCTTTCCTAGAAGCAATTGCTGCGGCATTGCCTTTCGGATCCTTATGGTATTGCTGCAATTTGTTCCTTAGATCTGCACTGGCAATTTGGTTTGCTTGTTGGACGTATACAGCTTCCCCTACTTGTTTTTTTAGGGGTTGCTCAGTACTTGTCCCTGCAGCCTTATTTGGAGCTTGCCCTGCAGACTTTCTTGGAACTTGTCTTGTAGTCTTGCTATTATCTTGCCCCATGTGTGGCCCTTCAACCTGAATCTGTAACTCGGGATCTGGATCCATCTCAGCCTGACTCTCGGCCTGACTCTGGACCTCAGCTTCTATTTCTGTCTCAGCACAATCCTCCTCCTCTGGTTCTGGGTCAGCCCGATCCTCTTCAGTCTCTGTAATAATTTCCAAAGGACTGAATTTGTTTCCTGTTGTTGCATCACAATCCTTCCTCACCTCCGTGCTGCCTGATTTGTTCTTGCCTTCAATCTTATTTGTGTGAGACCTTCCTGCTTTTGGCTTCTTTGTAACCCATTCCATCTGATTCACTTTGCTTGTTCCTGCCCCTGGAGTTTCAGACTTGTTTTCTCCCTTTTCTGTCTCTGCTATCACTGGATCCTTACCTTTCCCAGTAGGCTTAGCACTTTTGTCCTCCTTGGTGTTTGGCTTCATCCTTTTACAACTTTCTTTTGTGTGCCCCATCATTCTGCAGTGAGGACAGTATCTAGGGAGATTCTCATAGAATATAGCTTGCTCATGTTCTACTTCCCCCGGCAGCACCAAGGTGACCGAATGAGTTAGCTCCTTAGCTAGATTCCCCTCCACTAAACATCTAGCATAGGTCACTCTTCCCTTATGTGAAGTAAGCTTGTCCATATGGATTGGTCTGCCTAACTGTGAGCAGATTTTTCCAAAGACATCCGGGTACCATAAATCCATTGGGATGTGCCTTAGCTGAACCCAAACCGGGAAGGTACTGATTGCCTCATTTCCAAAACTGAAAAATCTTGGCATTGTTTTTAGGAGGAGGGGCTTACCGTAGATGATGTATGGCCCATTCTCAAGGACCCTTGACAGATCCTCAATTGACGAAAAGTTAAAGATAATCCATCCGCTACTGTGGTGTTGGGTAGTTACCTGAACCTTCCATGAATCGATGATGTGATTTAAGGCTTGTTTCCCTGGGAACTTGCCTCCAAAGTACCCTATCAAGCATTTTTCCCAAGAGAAGTCCCCTCCTTGAATGTCTTCCTCCTCAATCCTGATCTTCCCCTCTTCTTTCTTGAAATGTTTCAGCTTGCTACCTTCAGATGACATTCTGTTATTGGAGAATAGGCTTGTGAAAGCTTTTTTTGGTTTCTCCGGAGGAGCTTTCTCTGCATTCATTTCTTCCCCTGCAACTGAGAATTCACCTAGAACCTCCTGGACAGCTTGTCGAATTCCTAGGGATCTATGTGAGTCCTCATCTCCCAGAGTTTGAGATGCAGCTTCCAATGCCTCCCCTATCTTTTCTTCCTCACCAGCTTGCCCCACTGCCTCGTTCAAGCCCTCATTCATGGTTGGAGGAATCTCCAGTTCCGTGTCCGAGTCTTGATATACTTCTTCATCATCGGATGCCTGAGAGTCCAGTTTGTTTGCTTTCTTGGGGGAAGGCCCAGCCTTGCCTCCCTTTCCATTCCGAGACTTGCTGTCTGGCCTAGCCAGAAACGTAGCAAGTATTGGATCATTTTCTACCCCCTTCTTGATTTTGTTTCTCCCCTTTGTCATTGTAAGGATTAAGGCTATTTCCAGCCTGGAAGCCCCCGGGAGGACCCAAATTTTTTCTGAATTTAGTACTGTAGAGTGAACAGTAAGTCAAAGATTTCAAAAATCTCCGTGCACTGTAAGGGGACCAGCTACTGTAGTTGCTCTCCAATAATCGGACCCAAGCTCGGATTCTTCAGATTCTATGGAGGTATCTCAAACTCCCAGAACCAATTTCCCCGAACTTGAATAAAATCTGGAAAACAAGGTCAAGCCAGAGCCTCTTGATTCTTCAAACAGAGACCCAAGAACAAACCCAGAAATTCTTCAATAAGACTAGGATATTATCTGCAAACAAGAACCAAGTATCTATTCTGCGAAACTTTGCAGAGAAACTGTATGATTCCAGAAATCCAGCCACGAACCCAGAACCAAAACTCTGTACCCAGCAGCTTAGATGAGCAACAAAATCCAAATCCTTCACTCTGATTCTGCGTACAGCAATGGGCTGTGTACAGAAACTGGTGTAGAATCAGCATAGAACTAGAAAAGAAAGAGAAGTCTCAAGAGAAAGAGCAAGACCACTCAGCCATAAGGGAAGGCACCGAATCTCCAAGGGAAACCCAGCGAGAGCTTCTCTCTCTACACCTCCCAACTTTCCCCGCTGCCAGTCCCTCTCTATTCTCTCCTCACCTTCACAGGCAACAATATTAACAATAAGCAAAACTTTGAAAGTGCAGTAATGTGTTCCTTCTCTGTCGTCACGGAGAAACAGATTGAAATTGATGTACATTATGGAGATTTGGAGACGGCTGGGAATCTAAAAATGTTAGAAATTCTAGATAGTAACAAGACAATCGATGAACTGGAAAAGGAACTCAATGATTTATGCAAGAAACTGAGGTTTCGGAAGGAATCGTGCTTTGTTGTACGAAACAAAAGAGCTTGAATCTGTATTGGAAGTCCAAAAACCAGAAACTTTACGTTGAAGGACCAGTTTTCGAGCAAACAGGAGCACATGGTGGGCCTAGTTAAAAAGCTTCAATGTGAAAATAATTTTTTGTTTGAAGGCATAAAGAAGCTGTATGCAGAAAGGGAGGATATGCTAGTTTAAATGGAGGAAGTCTATAATTGGATCAGTGACTTTTCTGGTAAAGATGTTGAAGTGATGGGCTTATTGGAGAAAATATTGCAAAATTCTGACAGTAGAAATGGACATGGAATGGATTTGGCAAGAGACGGAATTTCTGATTCCCCCAACAAGAGCGTAAACAAACCTCTCTCTTCCTCAAAAACGATCATTGAAGAGAGTATTGACAAAAGATAGCCGCTGAAAAAACTCTACGGTTAGAAGCTTTACTGGGAGAGCACATCGTAGTCTTCTGAAGAATGTCGAGCTTCAGAAGTTGGAATTTGAGATAGATTCATCTTTCTAGGGATTGTAATATTTTGAATTCTTGGTGATTTTCCTGTGTTTTCTCTTTGAAAATACAATCTCACGCAACTTAGATGCTTTTATACAACTTGTCATCAGTGAATTTTCCCTTCTTTGTTTGAATGTTTTAGCTCACAACATTTGCTATAATCATGGGGGGAAAGATGCGATTTTGATGGTTACATGCTGCAAGCAACCCCATTATCATTGAACTTTCATGTCCTGTACCCTCTCTATATTGCTGGAAATGCTGATAATGTAACGGGGACAGATGAGAATAAAGATAAAATGAGGTTAATGCCTACTTTTAAACTCAGTAACAGCCACACTAACTAGTATAAAAAATTAAAAGCACCCAATTGGGTGTCTAACGGGTTTAAATCCCACCATCTAAACCACAAAACTAATTTCTTAAAAAAAAATTAATGAAAGAAATAATTTGACAATAGAAACCTTACAATACCTAGGTGTTTATATAACAATAGTTTGTCAAATAATTCATTGAGTTTTAGCAAATGAATCCTTACAAATATAAAACTTTTTCAATGGCTCAGGTGTAATGTAAATGGAACAAAGTAGGTAAGTTCATTCTTGCTTGCTCTTATTTGAAGAACCCCAAACTTTTGATAAAATTTCAGAAGCGCCTGCCTGAAAACACCAAGATTTACGCCGTTTTCGACTAAGATGCTGGTAACACCCATTTTCCAGAACCTGCAACAATTAATTGTTAGATTATCAGGTTTAATAGGTGACAATGTCCCCCCCAAAGCAATAAACTGATGCAGTTCAATGTTATATAGATATTTTCAAGCTAAAAAAGTCAGCAAGTCATGGGAGAAAAACAGCAGTGTGCCAGTCTGGGCAGTTTATCTATTCCATGTTCCCGTTGTCAAAAATAGAGCATTGAATTATTAGACACTGCAGTCCTATTTATTCATTGTACGTGTCCTGTCTTGTGTGTCTCCAACCGGGGAAAATAAAAAATCTCATGCCAGAAATATTAGCAATGAACCCCATACTATTCACAGAAT
>BRYE01000019.1:11659407-11669407 GCA_030159115.1 Actinidia arguta var. hypoleuca
TTGTCGAGCTCTGAAGGTTTTTCTTGATCAACTCATTTAGGATGGGCATTTGAAAGAGTTTGTTGATCAGGAAAAAATACGAGCAGAGGAACCCGAGGTCAAACCTAACCCCAAGTTCGACTGAAATAACATGGAAACAAACAATACCATGGAGGAAGACCTTTCGTTGGAAATTATTCACATGATAGGGGGCTCAAATCATCCTAATTTTGAGAATTGAATCCGGGGGAGATTCGCATTGTTAGACAAATGCATGAGGTCCTCTCAGTCTAACTAATGGCTAAGATGCCAAAACTACTCAAGTACAAACTGAGAAGCATCGCATTCTCCAAAGCTGACTTAAAACGGGTCTAGCATCCCTACGCTGATCCCTTTGTCATCCAGCTCCGGATCAACAATTATGTTGTGAAAAGGATCTTGGTAGACATAGGAAGCTTTATCGAGCTGATGTATTATGACTTGTTCAAATGACTTAAACTATCATTGGGCAACTTGAAACTTGCTCGAGCCCCTTTGGTTGGGTTATGCTCAGTCTCACTGGCCCTTGGGAAACTATAACTCTCAAAATTCGAGCTAGTTCCTAAGAGCTGGTGACAGAGTTCATTGTAGTCAATATACCTTCCCCCTATAATGTGATCGTTGGCTGAGACTAGTTACATAGGATGAAGGGAGTCGCTTTCACATTGCACCAAGCCATTTTATCACCCTATAATTCATCACCCCCGAAGAGAAAAAACCCTTTAATGGAGACCAAGTGGCAGCCAAACAATGTTATCTTGCCATCGTCTCCACTAAGGCACATGAATGAAGTACAACTAGTCGAAGAGAGCCTGAGGATCTGGAAGATGTCGGAAGGAATCCCAAAGCCAAGGTCGTGGAAGACCTTATATGCTATGAACTTGATGAGCAAAGCTCAGATCATTTCTTTCTCACGAGTGCAAACCTGAAAGAACGAGAGAGAATTAAGCTCATCTAGTTCCTAAAAGCTAATATCCAGGTCTTCGCGTGGACAACGTACGAGATGCTTGGGATCAACCTTGCCTTTATCAAACATGAGTTAAACGTCCTTTCAAAAGCCCGCCTAGCGCAACAGCGAGAAAAAAAATCCGCAACCAAGTATGTGGACGTCATGATAGAGGAGGTAGAAAAGCTGAAAGAGGCAAGTACAATAACAAAGGTTCTTTACCCGAGCTGGCTAGCCAATACAGTTGTGGTGAAGAAGAAAACTTGCTAGTGGAAAGTCTGCATTGACTTCACAAGCCTTAACCAAGCTTGTCCAAAAGATTTATTTTCTTTGCCAAAAATCAATTAATTGGTGGACTCTACCTCGTCATGCTCGCATGAGCTCCTAGATGCATAAAATGTTATCACCAAATAGCGATGCACGAGCTTGATCAACAAAAAACAACCTTCATCACCCTGCGCGACATATTCTTCTACAAGGTTATGCCTTTTGGGGTGAAAAATGTTGGAGCCACATATCAAAAGATGGTCACCAAAATGTTCGAGTCAATCATGGGTAAAATCATGGACACTTACATTGACGATATAGTGGTTAAAATCCAAAAAGAGCAGGACCATGTGAGGGACCTAATTGAGGTATTTGCCATACTCAAAGGACACAAAACTGAGACTGAACGCGGCCAAGTGTGCCTTTGGGGTAAGCTCGAGAAAATTTCTATGACATTTGGTAACTCGTCAAGGGATCAAAGCAAATCCGGAGCAGATTAGAGCAATCAATGACCTCATAAGTCCGAGAACTGCAAAAGAAGTTCAAAAGTTAACCGAAATGGAAGCACACTTAGCCAATTCATCATTAAGTCCTCTAACAAGTGCCGCCCATTTTTCAATTACTTCGCAAAAAAAAATGAAATGAGAAATGCGAGGTCACACTTTAATACTTTAAAAAATATTTGAATTGGGAGGGAGAAACGCTTTATGTATACCTCACCATCTCAGAGCACGCTGTTAAATTGGTACTCCTAAGGAAGATAGATGCAAAGCAACGCCCGATCTATTTTGTTAGCAAGACGTTCATGGATTGCCAAACAAAAGACCTGCCACCGAAAAAACTAGTGTTGGCTTTAGGTTTAACTTTGTAAAAATTCATACACTACTTCCAAGCACATCCCATCGCCGTATACACAGAGTTTTTTGCTCAAAAACATCTTATCCAAAGAAGATCTCTATGGGCAACTCTATAAATGGGTCGTCGAGCTCGGACAATTGGACATAAAATTTTTATTAAGGGAAGCACTAAAAGGACAAGTCTTGGCTAATTTTATGGTTGAGTTCTCAACCCGAACTGTGAGTCTAGAGTAGGGTTGTCTTGGGTCTACACACAAAGAGGAAGAAAGCTCGACGGGAAAATCAATTGAGACTAATTCAGCACTCGAGGGTCTTAAGGCTATCAAAGAACCAACTCAAAATGTAGAGATAACCATTGCTGAGAAAATCATTGAGGTTCCCGAGGTTAATATAGAACCTCCTCTTCTCAACCTCTTCTCAACATGGAAAATGTTCATCAACAGTGCGAAAAACAGTCTAGAGGTAGGAGCAGGAGTAGTTCAAAAAAGTCCCAAAGGGGAAATTTTTTAGCACTACCTCAGGCTGAATTTCCCTATGACGAATAATGAGGTTGAGTATGAAGATTTCATTACCGGACTTCGGTCTGCCAGCAAACTACAGGTTCCCAAGCTCCATATCTTTAGTAACTCAAACTAGTAGTCAACGAAATCATAGAAAAATTTAAAGCTCGGGGAGACAAGATGGATAAGTACTTGGAAATAGCAAACACCCTCCTCACCGAATCCAAAGTAGTCAAAATTGAGCAAGTGAAGAGGGACTTAAATTCACATGTAGACGCATTGGCAGGCGTGGCATGAGTCTTCGAATGAGAAATAGGTCAGCCCATTGCAATAGATCTAATCGCGACTCCCAATTACGAAAAACATCAAGAATCTTTCCTAATAAACATTGAGTTAGGGCTGACCTGGATGGACAGAATTGTAAACTTTCTATGAAATGAAAAGTTGTCAAAAGAAAAAAAAAAGTTGCGCACAAACTTTGAATATAGGCAACATAATTCTGGATCTCCCTCATGGGGAACTTGTACAAAAGATCATATTTGGGGCCCTATCTATTGTGCATTCACCCAAGCCTTGTCGAAGATGTGTTGTTTGAAATCCACAAAGGCATTTGTGGACTACACTCCGGGGGAAGATCACTAGCTCACCGAGCTCTGACTTAGGGATGCTGGTGGACATTCATGTGAAAAGACACCTAAGGGTACATCCGCAAGTTTATGAAATGCCAACTCTTCTCCTCTCTAATCCATCATCCAAAAAGGGACTTTACCCCTCTCACCAGCCCGTGGCCCTTTACCCAATGGGAAATGGACATCGTGGGGGTCCTGCCCTAAGCTTTGGGGAATAAGAAATTTTTGTTAGCAGCAACGGACTATTTCACAAAATGAGTGGAGGCTGAACCACTAGCTCAAATCAGGAAAATGGACATAATCAGATTCATCCGCAAAAATATTTTTTCCAGATTCGGAATCCCCAAAGCATTTATATTAGATAATGAAACTCAATTTGTAGGCCAAAAAGTCAAGGACTTGTTGGGGCAACTTAAGATCTAATTCTACAGCTCTACACTTAGCTACCCTCAATGCAACGGGCAAGCCGAGGCTTGAAAAGGCCAAAGGCAAATGGGTCGAGGAATTGCCAAATATTTTGTGGGCATATCGGAACACATCGCGAAAAACAACAAACAAAACTCCTTATGCTCTAGCTTTTGAATTCAAAACTATAATCCCGCTGGAGGTCAATTTGCCAACAATACAAACTAAAGTATACGACGTCAGTCACAATGTAGGAGTCTTAGCTCGAGACCTCGATCTTGCTGATGAATGAATAGAAAATGCACTAATACGGATGGTATACTATCAGAAGCAGTTATCCAAGATGTACAATCAGAAAGTCCAACATAGACAATTTTTTGTTGGAGATCTCAAATTTAGAAAAATTGTTGGAAATACCAAGGACCCAGAGAATGGGAAGCTTAGCCCAAATTGGGAGGGTCCATATAGGATAGCTAAGCTCGCCGGCAATGGCACTTATGTAATACCCAAACCCTTAATTATTTTTACTTTATTATAAAAATTATAATGGTCCAGATTTAAATTTTATTATATTATCAAGCGTTTATAAGTATTTAATTTATGATACTTAATGATGTGCCTATATGAGTGATGGGATGAGTATGGTGGAACTCGTGAATGGTTGAGACCTTATAGGAATTGTTAAAATTAAATTTAAGCCATTTAATATATTTTGGGATTGAATTAAAAGATTCATAACTTTTGAGATAAAATTAAAGAGGACATTTAAGATGAGATGATATAATATAATTACTTAAAAGTTGGAGGGGCCAAATTATACTTTTACAAATTAAATGGGTGAGTTAGGTCACATGTGGCTTGTCTTAAAGAAATGAGTGTCTTTTATGTTTATATATATATATATATATATATATATATATATAAAGAGAGAGAGAAAGAGAGACACGAAGAGAGAGAAAAAAGTTGGGACAGAGAGATAGAAAAGAAAGAGAATGAAAAATAGGAAACTGAAGAAATTATATGGTGTGGTCAAATATCATCATGAGAGATAAGACATAGAATCAATGATGAAATGATGTCCGATCGAGATAAAATTTTAGTATTTTGTTCACGGCGGACAGAGAAACATATCTAATGGAGTCGATTTCAATTTGAAGTAAGTAGGAGTAAACAATATGCTTTCTAAATTCTGGAGTACTTTTCTAAAATATCTAATTTTGTATTATTTTTTAGCATGTGTGCTATTTGTTAAAATCCATAGTATTTTATTAAAACCATGATATGTATGATATTATTGTATAATGGCTAAATGCTATGGAATTGATTGGTACATTAACCCGCCAATAATTCTACTAAGAACCGAAAAAGCCACCTATCAGCTGAAAGAGTATTTGGGATCGCCGCCTCTCCTAACGGTTCCTAGTTTGGGCAAGGAGCTTATTTTATATCTCTCCATTTTTCCAACAGCCGTAAGCGCAATACTTATTCGAGAAGAATATAAGGTTCAAAAACCAATGTATTATGTCAGTAAGGTCCTCATGGGAGCCAAGACCAGGTCCCTAAAATATGAGAAGCTCGCTTATGCTCTTCTAATCACCACCAAGAAGTTTCGCCACTACTTCCAGGCACATCCTATAGTAGTATTAACTGATTTACCTTTGAAACAAATTCTCTCGTGACTTGACACCTCGGGATGACTCCTCAAGTGGTCTATTAAGCTGAGTGAGTTTCACATCAGCTATAAACCAAAGATGGCTATCAAAGCCCAAGCATTGGCCGATTTCATAGCTGAGTTTACGCATGACGTTGCTCCTTAACCCGAGATGATTCATCCCAAGATAGAAATCCTAGAAGAGCAGAACCTAGACGAATACCTCACCAGATGGAAACTATTCGTAGATAGATCGTTTAACCAACACGGCTATGGTGCAAGACTTGTTCTCCAAACTCCTTCAGACGAACAAATGGAGCGTTTTATACGTATTGGGTTCAAGGCCACCAACAACGAAGTTGAATATGAGGCTCTCCTTACCGAGCTGAGATTTGTAATAAAATTAGGAGTAGAATCTTTGGACGCCTTCATTGATTCCCAACTTGAGGTGAATCAAGTCCAAAGAGAATACCTCGCCAAAGATCTCTGGATGGTGGCATACCTAGATGAGGTGAAAACCATGTCAATGAAGATCCCAAATTTCAAGATTCGCCAAATTCCCAAAGAAGAGAATAAGAAAGCTGTCAGCCTTTAATTTCATCTTAGATAGGAATATATCGCTAGAATTCTTGCACAATCCAAGTATTGAAGTCGCCCAAACCATTTGTCAAGTAGATACAGATCCGACGTGGATGAGTGACATCATTACATACCTCAGAGATGGGAAATTGCCACCAGATAAGCTCCAAGCTCGCTGGATTCAATATCGATCAACTAGATTTTGCCTCATTCATGAAACTTTGTACAAGGTATCTTTCTCGGGACCGCTCTTAAGGTGCCTCCGACCTGAAGAGGCAGATTATGTACTTAAAGAAATTCATGAAAAGATATATGAAAACCACTTTGGGGCAAGATCGCCAGTCAGAAAAGCTATTTGCCAAGGATACTTCTGGCCTCAAATGGAGCGAGACGCAATGACATTCACTTAAAAATGTAACAAGTGCCAGAGGTTTGCTCTAGTAAGTCATCTCCCTTATATAGATACGGTGCCAATGACCTGCCCATGGTCGTTAGCTCAATGGGGGATTGATATACTCGGACCTCTACCTCAAGCTTTGCTACATAGGAATTTTTTGATTATCGCCATAGATTACTTTACAAAGTGGATAGAAGCAAAACATCTTGCCAAAATCACCGAGAGGAATGCAAGGAATTTTGTATGGAAGAATATTTTCTGTCGATTTAGAATTCCAAGAGTTATCATCTCGGACAACGCAAAGCAATTCGACAACGATGGGTTCAAGCTGTTTTGTTTGGACTTCCCCATCTTCAACTATTTTTCCTCGTTAGTCATCCTTAAGCAAATATCAAGTGGAAGTCACCAATAGAACTATCGTAAGGAATTTAAAGGCGAGGTTAGAGAAATCCAAGGGTGAATGGACAGAAGACCTTCCGAGCATACTATTGACTTACCATACGACGAGCAGGATCCCCATGGCGCAAGACACCGTTCTTTATGGTATATGGAACATAATCAGTCATATTAGTGGAGATAGGAATTCTGAGCTTCAAGACCTTAAATTTCAATAAGGAGAACAAAAAAGCCGAGCTAAGGCCCAACCTTGATCTCCTTGACGGAAAAAGAGAGAGAGCTGAGGTATGCCAAACATTTTACAAGCACCAAGTCGCCAAATATTATAATCGGAGAGTGAAGCACATGTCTTTCTTGCCTGGTGACTTGGTCTTGAGGAAGGTCGCCCTATCCACAAAGGAGCTTAATGTTGGGAAGCTCAGCTCTAAGTGGGAAGGTCACTACAAAGTTGTCAAAGTGTCCAGATCAGGAACTTATTGGATGGAAGGCATGAACGGGAAGGCGTTACCCCACCCCTAGAATGCTGAACAACTGAATAAATACTACCAATTATTCTTCTAGTTGCCATACAGTAAGTGTCACATACACGAAAAGAGCATGTCACCAAAGTCTTTATTTTGCCAATCTCCATGCAGTTACGGTCTTCATTTCGCAAAAATCCTATGTTCGCCAAATTCTCCATGTAATGGCAATTCCATTCTCCAAAAAACGTAATTGTGGTCGCCATTTCTATGTGGTAATATTAATAAAATCACATTTATATCACCAACCTCCAAGTTTGATCCTTTTTTATCACCAGTGTTCGCTAGAATGGGCTATATTGCCAATTTCAAAAGTTTCACCATGATGTCGCCAATTTCGAAGTAAAATGAATTTTTATTATCGCTTATATCAAGATCGCCTATTTGCCTATTTATTGAGAAATTCACGAATCATTCTCCAAGGCATCTTGATTGCCAATAATTAAAAAGCTTGGCTCTCAACATCTGTGTATGATCACCTATAAGTCAAGTTTACCGTAATTGTCTGATTGCCAAATGATGGATCGCCTGATGATTTATATCGCCATGGCGAGGTTTAATGTTTGCGAAAGTTAAGGAAACTTGAACCCACCTAAGATCGACTATTAATCAAGTTCACCAAGTTAGTTTGATTGCCATAATTAGGTTTATATTTTGCCTATTTTAGGTGAATTAAACTTAATTTGCCATGCAACAGTTATGTTCGCTAAAATGATGAATTTTGTTCACCAAGTTACTTTGTCAATCGCCAGCGCCACGAACGATATTGCCAATACAAGCAGAGTATATGCTAGAAATTAAAGGACGTAAGGGAGAAATAGAGGAGAAGAAATATTTTCATTCATAAAAAAATTGGAGGATTACGTCTCGCCATTATAGAGGATTACAAAAAGGAGAAAAATGTACAAGTTTTCAAGGAGAGAGGGGGATGATATTCTCCCCATCCTCATTTTCCTTCTTTTCCTTTTCCTTTTCCTTCTCCTCCTCCTCCAGCAGGTCATGATCAATCCCCATCTCCAGGATGCCAAGGACGAGATGGAGATGGGTTATTTGCCTCTTGCAGAAGTTGAAGCCCTCGCTGAAGTACCTGGAAGATGTAGCCTCAACGGCCTCTTGGAAATTGTCTAAAGACCTGAACTCCTCAATGGCTATCTTTTTGGTAGAAGCCACATGCTTCTCGAGCTACCCCACGGTGGCATCTCGATCCTCCTTGGTCTTCTTCAACTCATCCAAGGCTTGTTGTTCTTGGATTCTAAGCTTGGTCAGTTGACCTTCTAGATCCACAACAAGTTTTTTAGTACGAGTCATCTCTCCCTCAAACGAAGTAGCCCGAACTTGTTGGACAGTTGCCTCATCCATCATGTCCCTGCTACGTCTAGCAAGGGAAGACCCAAGCACAACTACTTGAAAAGTACAAATTCATCAAGTTTTTGTGATCACCTTGAAAGCACTAAAAGTACAAAAGTGCAAAATGAGCTTGAAAGCAAATAGATACTTGACCGATGATGTGGAAGAACTTTGTGACCACCTGATCTAGTTTCAGTTTATCCACTTTCTTTTTGTCATAAGGAAGAATCACTCTCCCAAGGAGCTTCTTTGCCCCGGAGGGACTCCCTAGAATAGACATTTTGGGCCCCAAAACAACCTCATGATTGGTTGAGGTACCTTCCCCAACAGCCATGACAGCCGTCGCCTTGCTTGGGGGCATCCTGAATTTCCATGTTGCCTTCTTCTTGGCCTCTGATGGCGACATTGTCCCCCTTTCCTTGGCATTAGAAGCCGGTTTGCCCTTCTTGGCAGGAGTGATATCAAGTGTTTCATCTTGTGGGCGTTTCTTGCCAATGGTTATACCCTTCACCGCCGAACTTGCACCTATGGATCCTTCAGCAAATTAGGCAAGCTTCTTTAAGCTAATTTTCTTTGACATAGCTGCAAAACAAAGACTGACATCAATAAATAAAAGAGGTGGAACACTTAAACAAGAATGAAGATAGTACCATCCGGTTTGAGCTCGGGGGACAGCCCCAGTTTTGATTGGGCCTCTGAGCGTGAGCTTGAGCTCAAGTTTATTGGTTCCTATCTAAGGAATAAAGGTTGAATTTTTGCCCTGAGGATCGACAAAAATAACATGTCAAAAAGGCGAGGTAAAACTCTCATCTCCCTCTGCCTAATGGTTCCCAAGTACTCCACCAAACTACCTCAGGAATGGTCCCCTTAGTGAAGTTCATCTCAGGAATGATGAGACTCACCCTCGTCGCCAACAACTAGAGTTGCCCCGCCTGCTGTGCATTCTCGCTGTTGTCCCCGCCACTAGATGCCATCGACTTAGATGAAAGGTTGAAGCTTCTACGAAAAGACTTGTAACGAAGGACTACCTTGACCGAATAGAGCTTATTTCCTTCTACCGAGCCCATGATGTTATCAAACCTTTCCTGTTCGTCCTTGAACAATTTGGGCACATTGTTGTTGCGTTTGCCTAAAAAGAATACCAAATAATTATTAGTCAAAAAGAGGTGCTACACTTGGGGAACTAAAAGATAGTTTACTTGTTAAAGGCTGAGCCTGAACTGGGGCGCCCCACGATCTCGAGACCTTTGGAACCCTAGCTTCCCGAGACAACCCTTTGGGGAACTCCCAATTGTCTCCCGAGATGAAGAAAAAATTTCTCTTCCATCCCTTACATTGCTGGGATATTCCTGAATAGGGTTTTCTTCATCCTCGCTTGGAAATACAACCATCTAGAGTCTGGCTTCAGATTCTTGTAAAGACCAAACAGGTTCCTGAACTCGATGAAGAAGAGGACAGTCTTATGAAATTGCCACAGCACTACTGCG
>BRYE01000019.1:11684407-11686907 GCA_030159115.1 Actinidia arguta var. hypoleuca
GGATTTGACAGTGACAGTGGCGATTGCAATGTGGCTATGATAGCGATGACAATAGACTAAATATTAGTAGAGACCCAAATACATATACCATAAGCAAAAATTCCTCAAATAAAATTAGTTCATTTTGTCCTTGTATATTTCAGATTTAGATTTACTAGTATGAAGTCACATGCGCACGTGGTTCATTCGTCATGATATATATATATATTTTTTTTTTTCTGTAGGAATTTGATTTTTGTACAAATTATCTCAATATTGTGATTCGCTGTGCCATTGGATTAAGAAAATTAATTGTATCCGTTGCTTGGCTTCATCTTCTCAGCCAGACCAAATAAAAATTTCATTTTTTTTTCACTCTTACGATTCTTGTCCATCAATCACATCATGCCAATATACAGAATCATAGGCTTCCATGATCCCAGTGCCACAAAGTTTGTGGTGAGACCCACAAGCCTAGACAGTCCCTTTGGCCCAATTAGTAGACCAGACAGAATGGTAAAAAAAAGGAGTACATAAATAGATGGGCATAACACGGTACTCACTTGAATCGCTCTCCTTCTCATCTATCCTAATCTCTCTCAACCGCATGCCCCTTGAAACCTACATCTAAAATCTGTAGCCTATCGCTTGGAACCGAAACCTCTCTGCAAACCGAAAAAGGGATTGTAGTAATAGTGAGATATAGTGAGAGATAGAGAGATGAAGGAAGAGAGAGGATAATAGAAAGCACAATGATTGTGATCTCGCCTAAGAATGGAGAGTGATGTGATGGTAGCGGTGGTGGGCAGCAGTGGGTAGCGGGTTTTAGATTTAAGGTTTTGCAAATTGTCCGAATTTTTTTCCCATTTTCAAATGCAAAGCAGTTGATATTTCTCCTGTATTTTTTCACATTTGTCGAGATATTCGAGGCCCCATCTTCCAATACTATGAAATTCCTCTGAATAAAAAAAACACTAGATTTACTCAAACCATGTGTAGAAAAAGTTAAAACAATTTTAGTCTTGACTAATATTTTAATTAAGGTTCATTTGATATGGAACCATCCTAGGTTTGTTGAAGAAAAACAAATCTTTCACTTGAAATATTATTTTATCATACATTTAAGAACATTTTATATTTAGAATTTCTAACATGTAGGCCTCCATTTATTTCCATTTTGCTTTTTTTAGCCCTGTGCTTTCTTCAAATTTCTTCCAGCAGTTCTACGAGAGTTATTTGGTGCTCTTACAGCAAGCAGTGGACCCTACACTGTTGACCCATCACTATAAAGTTAGGGTTAAGATTCTCTAAAATGGGAGCTCTTAAGAGTACTTATAGAGTGCTCAAAACGACGCTATTTTGTTTATCAAATACTATTTTTTTTTTATTCAAGTCCTAAGCCATCTCTCCCTCTCTCTCTCAGAACAGCTCAACTCAAAATCAGACCCCTCCTCTATCACATTGACTTCAACACCCAAAATCAGACCCATCCTCTGGAACGAGAAATTGGATGGCGGAGGGAGAGACAATGAAGTTCCTGGAGACGGTGGCGGCTCTGTGGCCGTTGGTGGGGGAGGCAAGGGTGAGATCGACGAGCTAGAGTCGCCGGCGAAGGTGGAGAAGGGTCGGCGCTACGGGAGGGGCAAAGAAGATTCTGGCAGTGGAGTTGTCACAGGCAGCGGCAGATTGGACGGAGGCGGTGCAGTTGTGTTGGTCGCCGGAGCTGGTGGTAGTTCGAGCTTAGAGAGAGAGAGAGAGAGAGAGAGAGGGAGGGAGGGAGGAATATAGGAATATAAAAAATAAAAACGAATATATGAACATCAAATTTTGGTTCAGTTCGTATTAATTGCTTTTAGAAACTATACAAAGGAACCGAACCAAAAAACAAATAGTTTCCTAAATTTCAAAACGAAATCGATTGAGTTGGTCAACCAACCCAAACATCCCAAACATTTTGATCGGTTTGATTTTTTCGATTTTTCTTTTTCTTACACCAGTAGTCTCATGCAAATGAATATCCCAGTATTTTACTCCGTAATATTATGCTTTTCACACACAACTTCCATTTCACCTACGATTGTTCCATACCTTGATATGAAACAAAGTGAAGCAAATTATTATGATGAGAATGAACCTGGGATGCACACAACAGCAGCAGCAGCAGACCGCAGAGTATATACATACATATGCATGTACATGTATATTACATGAAAAAGCTAATGTAATCAAGTGTTAAGGGATCACAAAATGAAGTGATTTGGTTAGGTGTAAAATAGATACTAATGAATTTCTTTTTGCCTGCCTAATCCTAACCGAAACCCTTTCAAACACCTTCAAAACTTCACATTTATACTATACCAGTCCTAACACTATCCATAACAATGTATTTCAATGCAGATCCTTTGAAAGACTTCTCATACGTTGTTTTCTTTCTGTAGGCACTATTCTTGGCCTTTTTGCAGCTGGATATTTCAATGATTCTGATTCAGGTAGCATATTATTTCCTCCACCAGCGGTATTT
>BRYE01000019.1:11731907-11734407 GCA_030159115.1 Actinidia arguta var. hypoleuca
GCCATCGTTTGTACCACCACCGTTCATCCCAAAACTCAAGCATATTTTGAATATATCATTTTCTCTTGCTTTCCACCATGTTCCTTTGAAATTTTCACTCTCCAGAAACGTCGAGCGCAACTTTCCTCTAGCCCTAGATTGGATTCCTACAGCTTCTAATTCTTGAATTCCTAAATCCCCAAACAATAACAGATTTTTTTTTCGTTTATGAATTCTCTTTGTCTTGGAGAATGGGAATTCGAATTCAAATGGATGGTTCAGCGGAAAGGAACGGGCCCCAATGTGTGGCCGGACCAATACGGCGACAAGTTCCCGGCGAAGTTGGAGATCGAGGACTCGTTGGAGGAAGAGTATGACCCCCCTCAACAAATGATCCAAATGATCCAAATTCTCCACTCAATTCAACGAGGTCTGGAATTTTCTCTAATTGATATGGTGTTTGGTGGGTGAGAAAGGGGTAGCAAAAGAAAATTCAAATCTCCTTCAACCAATCCTGTCTAGTCACCTCCCCCAACGAGGACAACCTCTTTTTCACCCATTGCTTCATCGAGAGCCAATCACCATGGACGTCCGCAGCGGCATCTACAACCTCAACGCCAGCTCTGTTAAGGATTCTCTCTCCGCCGGTCTCATTCAGCTTCTCTCTCTCTCTCTCTCTCTCTCTCTCTCTCTCTCTCTCTCTCTACTATGGTGGCTGCCAGAGTTGGGACGTATAAGGGAACGGTGGTTGTGGCCGCTTGTGTTGGTGACCGCCGGAGTTTGAATGTTGTCGGTGGATTTGTTGAGGAGTGGGTGGGTGTGCTTAGAACTGAATTGGGTCTTAATGGTAATTTTAATTATAGCTAAAATTGTATTAAGGAAATCTCATTTTTTCCGTTTGTACGGACACCAAATTGGTTTGCAGTTAGAATCTCCCGTTTGGTATTGCAAATAATTGAAATAAAAATGAGAAAGAAAATAATTATTATTTGTTTAGTTTTAGAGGAAAGAGGGAGAAAAATAACTTATAAAACCAAAAAGAAAAGAAAAAAAAACGAATGTGAAAATTTTATTTTATTATTATTTTTAATTTCTTTTCCCTAGGGTACGACAAATATAGTCCTATTCTCATTTTCTTGTTTTTGCTAATTAATAAATTTATTGTCCACTTTTTTTCTTTTTAAATGTCTCAAAATATTTAAATTCTCTCTCTGCCCACTGCACCCATCAGCCACCGATGTTGCCTTCGTCATCACCGTTCCTTCCAATATCAGGCATTGATGACAAGATCAATGGTTTTTTTTCATACGTGACATCCACATTGATGACAAGATCTCCCAATCCAAAACATGCGAAGGATCGGACTCATACTTCAGTAACATAAAAATATGAAACACATGTGCACACTAGCTAACCTCAGTGGCAAAGTAAGGCGATACATCACGACCTCAACACGATCAAGAATCTCAAATGGTTCAATAAACCTTGGCGATAGCTTGCTACTATGCCCAAAACACATCAATCCTCTATTGGGTGAAACCTTCAAGAACACATAATCTCCAACGGCAAACACCAAATGACGTTTTTTCCGGTCGACATAATTCTTTTGACAACTCTGCGCTGTAAGTAAACGCTTCCTAATCAATACTATCTTCTCGGTCGTATCACGAACCCAATCCGACTTTACAAGTGCTGCCTCTCCAATGTCGGTCCAACACACGGGTGACCTATATGGTCTATCGTATAACGCCTCAAAAGGTGCCATACCGATGCTCATCTGATAACTATTGTTATACGTGAACTCTACTATGTATAAATGATCCTCCTATGATCCCCCAAAATCAAGTACGCATGCCCAAAGTATGTCCTCCAAAATCTGAATAGTACGCTCAGACTACTCGTAATTTAAGGATAAAATACCGTGCTGAGCCTCAAATTCGATCCAAGAGTGGATTGCATTCTCTTCTAAAATAATGATGTAAAACACGAATCTCTATCTGAACTGATAGATACTAGAACCCCATGAAGTCTAATGATTTCACGAACATAAATAATACCAAGATCTTCTGTCGAATTTGACAAACGAATAGGAAGAAAATGTGCGAATTTTGTCAAACGATCAACTATGACCCAAACGGCGTCATGCCCTCTCAATGATCTAGACAAACCCGTAACAAAGTCCATCGCGATATGTTCTCATTTTCACTCTGCAACCAATAACGTTTGAAACAGACCTACTGGTTTCTGGTGTTCGGCTTTCACTTGTTGACAAGTCAACACCACAAAATGAATAAGGCAATGTCTTTCTTAATTCATCTCCACCAAAATTGGCAACACAAATCATGATACACCTTCGTCCCTCCAAGATGAACTACAAGTCGCGAATGCTGAAACTTACGAAGGACGTCGTCTCTACTAGACAATGGTACGAATAATTTAGACTTGTACCTCAAACCCTCGTCCGAATGCAAAACCCAACATGTCGGGCCTACACCTCTAGCAATACGGTCGCAAATAGTCT
>BRYE01000019.1:11759407-11761907 GCA_030159115.1 Actinidia arguta var. hypoleuca
AGGGCATTGAGGTAGATCCTGCTAAGGTAGAGCTCATCCAATAGCTACTTGTCCCTCAGAATGTGAGGGACGTGAGGTCATTTCTTGGGCATGCAGGTATTTATCGGCGTTTCATTCAATCCTCTAGTGCCATTTCTAGGCCTCTGTGTGCCCTCTTGGCAAAAGACGCTCCATTCGAATGGATTTCGTCTTGTCAACTAGCTTTTGATAAATTAAAAAATACTTGATTACAACTCCCATAATCCAACCTCCGAATTGGAGCCTACCTTTTGAACTAATGTGTTATGCTAGTGACTTTGCCATAGGGGCCGTTCTAGGCCAAAGAAATGATAAAAAACCTGATGTGCTCCATTACGCGAGCAAAACATTGAATGAGCCCCAAGTGAACTATACAACCACCAAGAAGGAATTATTGGCCATCGTCTTTGCTTTGGACAAGTTTTGTTCATACTTAGTATGGTCAAGAGTGATAGTTTTCACCGACCACGCTGCCCTTAAGTACCTCTTGTCCAAGCAAGATGCGAAGCCTAGATTGAACAGGTGGATTCTCCTTCAATAGTTCAATCTTGAAATTCAGGACAAAAAGGGAGTGGAAAACGTTATTGCGGATCATTTATCTCGCCTCCCTTTTAAGCACCCTACAGAAGATGACTCTCCTATTTGTGAGATTTTCCTTAATGAACAACTTATGTCTTGCAATGCCGTGAATCAAGCCTTAACACCGTGGTACGCCGATGTGGCCAATTATTTGGTCATAAAAGCAATCCTTTCTCATTGGTCCTCATTGAACAAGAGGCAATTTTTTCGGCTATTAAGACAATTCTTTTGTAATTAGCTTTACTTGTTTAAATATTGTTCGAATCAAGTTGTGAGGCAATGTGTGCTGGATGATGAATTTCAAAGTGTAATGGGATTTAGTCATTCTCATACTTGTGGGGACACTTTTCATCTAAGAAAACAGTGGCCAAAATTTTACAAAGTGGACTTTATTGGCCTACAATGTTTAAAGATGTCTATTTTTTTGTGTGGCTTGTGATAGATGTCAAAGTCTAGGGAGCATTACTTGGAAACATATGATGTCTCTTAATCTTATTCTTATTATGGAAGTTTTTCATCGTCGGGGCATTGACTTTATGGGACCATTTTCTAGTTCTTTTGGGTATCTCTATATTTTAGTGACCATTGATTATGTTTCAAAGTGGGTAGAGGCTATCCCAGCACGGACCAATGGCCATCGAGTTGTGGTCAAATTTTTAAAAAAATACATATTTTTCCGGTTCGGTATGTCTCGAGCCATCATAAGTGATGGTGGCTCTCACTTTTGTAATAAGCGAATAGGGTTACTCATGCAGAAATACGGCATTGTTCACAAGGTTGGCTCGCCATACCATCCTCAAATTCAAGGCCAAGTCGAATTAGCCAATCGAGAAATCAAGACCATCTTAGAAAAGACAGTTAATCCATCTCGAAAGGATTGGTATTTGCGCCTAATTGATGCTTTGTGGACCTATCGAATGGCTTACAAAACCATTCTCAGTGCTTCCCCGTACCGTTTGGTGTATGAAAAAGTGTGTCACCTCCCGGTTGAGATAAAAAAAAGTCTTATTGGACAATTCAACAATATAATAAGGAATTGGGTGAAGCCGACGACCATCGTAAGTTGCAACTGAGTGAACTTTATGAAATAAGAAATGATATGTATGAGAACGCAAAAATTTCAAAGGCTAAGATGAAAGCCCATCATGACGAACACATTCAACGTAAAACTTCTCATGTTGGTCAAAATGTTCTTCTCTACAATTCTCGGTTACATCTCTTTTCAAAAAAATTGAGAAGTAAATGGTCCAGCCCCTATCAAAACAGGGAAATTTTTCCCTATGGTGTTATTGAAGTACAAAATCTTAAGAATGGCATGCTTTTCAAGTCAACGGGCAAAGGTTAAAGCCCTATTTTGAGTATTTCCATGGCGAGGTAGATTGTATGGATCTCATTGATCCACCCATCATGGTTTGAAGTTGATCAGAAACCATGTTTTTTGTTCACCCATGTTTTTGTTCCCCCCACCCCCCCAAGCTTTTGTCCCCAGTCTTAACCTTGATTTTGTTGCCTTGAGGACAATGCAACCTCTTAGTTGGGGGCTAGGCGAGCTTGTTTTGAGCTTTTTCATTGTAATTTTTTGTAATTCTTAGTAGGTTTATGTTTGTATATTTGTAATCTTTTAGTTTGGACTTGTTGTTTTTCCTTTTTCTTTGATTGTTGCTATATTTATTTTTATTTTTATTTTTGAAAAAAAAGAGAGGTTGAAAATTTTGGCTGAAGATTTTGGCCTGGCATTCGAATGGCTAAATGGAGCGTTCAAATGTCCCAAGGGCATGTAAATTGGAAAAATAAAAATTTTGTCTGGCGTTCAAACGGCTAAATGGAGCGTTCGAACGTCCCAAGGGCATGTAATGGAAATTTTGCCTTGGCACTCGAACGAACATTCAGGAGTTCAAACGCC
>BRYE01000019.1:11769407-11779407 GCA_030159115.1 Actinidia arguta var. hypoleuca
GTTTAATACTAGATATTAAGAAAGTAAACGTACAAACGTGAAGAGATTAGGTAATTAAATAAGGACAATTTGGGAGTAAAAAAGTATTACAAAGCCTTAATCAACACCAATCTAAGTTCTCCCTTTCTATATCAGTATATATAAAATGGTTCAAATTTACCTTGTAAATTTCATCTAAGTTCTATGTATATGTATGTGATCATTTTCAGATCTCTTTAGGAGAGCGAGAACTTGTCCAAAATTGCTATTCTAATAAATATCAAAAACCATATTCTTCTTATTGTTCTTAAAAAAATAAGAAATAAACAAATATTCTTCCTATATTATTTTTGGTATTTGTTGTGGTAAAAATATGTGAGAGCAACCAACAGTCAGAATTACTCCTCGACCTCGGCACTGGACCTCAGCTAAAGCTGGGGCAACCTGCGCAGTAATGAACAAACGTGATCGGCCGGGGTAAAAAAACTCAAAACTCCTCCGGCGTGGAGATCAGACCAAGGCGATCAAGATATAATTAAAGGCAATATAGGCGATCACAATAATAAATGTGTCTGTGGTGCTTGTGTTGAACGTATCTTTTTATAATGGGGGAGCGACCTTTATATAGACGGAGTAATGAGCTGTGTAGATAAATCACGGCGAGTTCCTCGGAAGGATAAGTATGGGAGGATAGGTCGCCCCAACTTTAGCTGAGGTCCAATGCCGAGGCCGATGAGCAATTCTGATTGTTGGTTGCTCTCCCAGATTTTTACCACAAAAGTTTGGCGCCGTCTGTGGGAACCATAGTTCTCTTTATCCTATGCACCTGCACAGCCGATTATTATCCAGACCAAGCACCAGCAGCCTTTTAGATAATAGAGCTCACCAATGGCCAATACCAGCCAAGCTTCAGATCTAGAGGGCCTTCATCGTGAGATACACGGTATGGCTGAACAAATGAAATAATGAACGAAAATAATGCCCTCTTAATACAACACATCACCGCAAATAACCCGCCACCTCCTCTTCCGGCACCTCCTCGCCGTTCTCATCTCTCGGGTAACAATGAATCACAAAGCCACCATAGTACAGGGCGAGATAAGCAGCATCGTTCTCCTAGTCCCCGCCCCCGACAAGAAATGAGCTCCTCTTCATTAGAACCACGATCATCCAGCAAAACTCCAGGGCTGGAGGGCGAGGAAGTCAGAAGAGGGAGGTCTCCTCGTCGGACCAATCAATTACCTAGCCACCAAGACAATTCCACATCTTAGAAGATCAGGGATCTAGATGCTTGTCTTGATGCCATCAACACGGGGACCAGTGCTCCAATAATTGTAGATGCTTTGATTGACAAACTGAGCCACCTTTCACCCAAAGAATAATGAGAGTCAGGGTGTCGTCCAGATTTAAACTACCTACTCAGCTCAGAGTCCACGAGAGGAAAACGGACCCTATGGATCATCTGGATTTATGGAAGAATTTGATGTCTCTCCAAGGATACTCAGACGAAATCATGTGCAAGGCTTTTTCCGCTACACTTAAGGGGTTAGCGAGGTCGTGGTTCCGAAAATTATCTCCTAGAACCATTGACTCCTTTGGCGATCTGAGTAGGCTCTTCGTCGCCAACTTCATGAGTTGTAGCATCAGGCAGAAAAATGCGTTACATCTCTTCACCATTCACCAAAAGCAAACAGAACTTGAAGGATTATGTGAAATGGTTTAACCAGGCCATATTGGAAGTTGAAGATCCCAGTGACAAGGTAGTCGTCGTGGCAATGATGGAAGGATTTCGCCTTGGTCCACTATTTGACTTCCTGTCCAAAAACGTCTCAGAAACGTTGTCTGTTCTCCAAAGTAAAGCTGATAAGTACATCGCCGCGGAAGAATTGGCCGAGGCCAAGCGAAGGCGAAGAGGAAAATATGACGTAAGAGAAAAGAGCCTGATACAAGGCGACCTAATCACAGGGACGACGAGCCGAGGAACAAGAAGCCTGACCGAGATTCAGGACGAACCAACGAAAGGCAACCCCGTACTCCACCTCGCCGCACAGAATTGATATTACCCCCTCTCAATGCTCCAATTGCCCAAGTACTTACAGAAATTAAGCATGAAAAAATTCATCAAGTGGCCTTCAAAAATCAAAACTGATCCTCGAAAGAGAAATAAAAGCAAGTATTGTAAGTTCCACCGAGACCAAGCCATAACACTGAAGATTGTTTTCATCTAAAAGAACAGACAGCCGACCTTATCAAACGGGGATATCTGAGGAAGTATGTCGATGATCGCCCACCACCAAATTCACCAAAAAGGAGATATGATAACAATAGACCAACTGCTGGAGATATACGAGTAATCTATGGTGGATTTGAATCCGAAGGAAGTTCGAATTCGTCTAGGAAAAAGCATGCCTGAAGTGCCAGTAGGGTGGCCGAAGAAGTATATAACCTCTCCTCGCCAATGATCGATATTCACCCGCCAATCACTTTCAACAGTGATGATTTGAAAGGTCTACACTTACCTCATGACAACGCCTTGGTTGTTTCAGCCATCATCGCTAATTTCAATTTTCAAAGAATCTTGGTTGATAATGGTAGTTCGGCTGATATCCTATTCATCTAGGCATTCGAAAAGATGAAGATAGGACTCGATAAACTGCACCCCTTTCTTACACCCTTGGTGGGCTTCAGAGGAAATGTGACGCATCGGCTCGGATGGGGTAAGTTACCGATAACCTTGGGGACAGAGCCTCACCAAGCTACTATTTGGCAAGACTTCATTGTGGTAGATTGCCCTTCACCCTACAACGCGATTTTAGGTCTCCCAACTTTAGGAGAGACCAAGGCGATCACCTCAACCTACCACCTAAAAATGAAGTTTCTTACTTCCAACGGGGGTAGGCAAAGTAAGAGGCAACCAGAGAGTGGCCAGGCAATGTTTCATTTCGGCTTCGAAAATTAAAACTTCCCCAGTCCCAAATGTCCAATAGCAATTACCGATTGACGATGGCGAGATAGAACCTCTAAGGGATGAGGTGGAACAGGTTATCTTGCTAGACCCCCGAGAAACCAAAAATACCAAACTCCTTGAAGAAACTACTCCAATCTCCATACACCCAGAATAACCTGATCGCCACGTTATGATCAGGACTGAACTTACCAACGAATTACGTTGCGCTTTAGTGGAATTCTTGAAAAGAAATTTTAACGTCTTCGCATGGCTGTAAGGTGACGTCCCGGGTATTGATCCCAAGTCGCCATACATAAATTATATACCAACCCCAACATCCTCCAGTTCGCCAAAAAAGAAGGAAATTCACCCCCGAGCGATTAAGAGTTATTGAAGAAGAAGTGACCAAGCTCATCAAAGTCGATGTTATCAAAGAAACCTATTACCCAGAATGGCTAGCCAATATTGTCGTTACCCCTAAAAAGGGGGAAAATATAGAGTATGCATTGATTTCACTGATCTCAACAAGGCGTGCCCAAAAGATAGTTTTTCTTTGTCAAAAATTGATTTAATAGTTGACGCCACGTCCAAGCATAAGCTTCTAAGCTTCATGGAAGCCTTCTCGGGATATCACCAGATCAAGATGTTCCTCCCCCCCACCCCTACCCCCGACGTAGAGAAGACTTCATTTATCACGGAATGAGGATTGTACTGCTACAAGGTCATGTCGTTTAGATTGAAAAATGCTGGGACAACATACCAAAGATTAGTAAACAAGATGTTCAAGGAACTGATTAGAAAGACTATGGAAGTATTCATAGATAACATGCTCGTTAAGAGTGTCAAAGCGGCCGATCACATCGCCCACCTTGAAGAAGCATTCGACATTCTGAGAAAACATCGAATAATGTTAAATCCTTCCAAATGCATTTTTGGCATATCATCTGAAAAGTTTCTGGAATTTTTGATAACCAAACGAGGTATTGAAGCAAATCAGGATCAAATTCAGGCTCTACTTAAAATGAGCTCACCTAGAAATATCTATGAAGTTCAGCAGTTAATTGGGCGAATTGTCGTCCTTAACTGATTTATTTCTAAATCGGCTGACAGATGCTTGCTATTCTTCAAAATCTTAAGAAAGAATCAAGATTTCCAATGGACAGAAGAATCGGAAGGAGGGTTCCAATAGCTCAAAAAGTATCTTGGATCGCCACATTTGCTTGTGGTTCCGACCACGGGCGAGGAACTCTTTGTGTACCTGTCTATCTCGCCAACCGCAGTAAGTGTTGTGCTTATTCGAGAAGAAAATCGAGTTTAAAAACTAGTATATTATGTTAGTAAGGTCTTGATGGGTGCCGAGAACAAATATGTAAAGATAAAAAAGCTCGTCTATGCCCTTTTGATCACCGCTAGACACATTCGTCATTATTTTCAAGCCCATCCCATCACCGTACTGACTGACCAACCTTTAAAGCAAATTCTCCAATGACCAGACACCTCGAGAAGGCTTCTGAAATGGTCCATCGAGCTGAGTGAATTTTGTATTGATTACAAACTAAGAACGGCGATAAAGGCCCAAGCCTTAACTGATTTTGTGGCTAAATCCACTCATGAAGCCACTCCAAAACCAGATATGGTTCTCCCGGAAAAAGAAATTCCAACATTACAGAGCTCGAAAGAGAACCTCTGGAGCTTGAACGAGGATCTTGGTAGATAGATGTTATTTGTAGATGGATCTTCAAATCAGCATGGACGTGATGCAGGGCTTGTCCTCCAAACCCCGTCAGGGCAACAGATGGAGTACGCTATACGAATTGGGTTTAGAGCCACCAACAATGAAGATGAATACAAAACACTCATCGCCGGGTTAAGAGTCGCCATAAGATTAGGAGTAGATTCCATGAACGCTTTTAGTGATTCACAACTGGTGGTGAACCAAGTCCAAGAAGACTATCTCGCCAGGGATACACAAATGATGGCTTATTTAGACGAAGTCAAAAATATAACTTAAAAAATCAAAAGTTTTACCATTTGCCAGATCCCGAGATAGAAGAATAGAAAAGCTAACGCCCTTGCCAATCTTCCCTCTACGTTTGATTTTGTATCAGATAGAAGTATACCTCTGGAATTCCTGTCCAATCTAAGTATTGAGATCCCCAAACCTGTCTATCCAATAGGAACATACCCAACATGGATGGATGAAATCGTCGCCTATCTCCAGTTTGGCACACTGCCAATGGATAAACTCTAAGCTCTCCAGATCCAATACAGATCTGCAAGGTTCTGCATTTCTCATGGAATTTTATAGAAACGAGCTTTTTCAGGTCCTCTTCTAAGATGGCACCAACCTGATGAAATCGATTATGTGATGAGGGAGATTCATGAGAGCATCTGCAGAAATCATTCGGGGGTGAGGTCGCTAGTACGAAAAGTAATTCAACAAGGCTACTTCTAGCCTCAGATGGAACGTGATGCAGCGACGTACACCAGGAAGTGTGACAAGTGCCAAAGATTTGCACCAATAAGCCACCCTCCTCATACTGAGATGGTGCTGTCAATAACTAGCCCATGGCAATTTGCCTATTGGGGAATTGACATACTTGGACTTTGCCTAAGGCTCCGCTATAGAGAAATTTTTTGATCGTCGCCATTGATTACTTCACTAAGTGGATAGAAGCAGAACCGCTCGCCAAAATCACCAAGAAAAATACAAAGAATTTTGTGTGAAAAAGTATCGTCTGCCAATTCGGAATTCCCAAGGTTCTCATCTCGAACAACACCAAGCAATTCAACAATGATGGGTTCAGACAATTTTGTTTTGATCTTGCCATATCACATCATTTCTCCTCGCCAGGTCATCCCCAAGCCAATGGATAAGTCAAAGTTACTAATAGAACCATCCTAAGGAATGTAAAAACAAGACTAGAGAAATCCAAGGGCGAATGGGTAGAAGACCTGCCAAGCACACTTTGGGGATATCATACAACAAACAGGATTCCTACTGGAAAGACGTCTTACTCCATGGTCTATGGGACAAAATTGATGATACCCGTCGAGATCGGAATGACAAGCTTTAGGACCTCAAATTTCAACAAAAAGGATAATGAAATCGAGCTGAGCCTCAACCTCGACCTCCTTGATGAAAAACAGAAGCAAACAAGAATACGCCAAGCAGCTTATAAACATCAAGTCGCCAAATATTATAATCAGAGAGTCAAATATAGGTCATTCCTACCTAGCGATCTAGTTCTAAGAAAGGTTACCCTATCTACTAAAGAGCCAAACGCAGGAAAGCTAGGCCTAACGTGGGAAGGCCTCTATAAGGTCATCAAGGTATCTAGACCAGGGACTTATTGGCTTGAAAACATGAATGGGAAAGCACTCCCTCATACTTGGAACGCTGAACATCTAAAAAAGTATTACCAATGATACATCTGGTCGCCATGACAATTAGTAATAAAATTCCAAGTAATAAAATTCCATGATAAAAAGTAATAATTGCCAATTTATTCCAAGTAATAAAATTCCTTTGATTTATTTTAATCATCTTTGTTTACCGATATATCACCATTTGCAGGATTGATGTCACTATCATAAATATTGCAAATCAAGATCGCCAGTTCGTTATAAAACGACGGAGGCATCTTGATCGCCATTGAAGATATTTTCAAAATCAAGATCGCCAGTTCGTTATAAAACGACGGAGGCATCTTAATTATCATTGAAAATATTTCTCAAAATCAAGATCGCCAGTTCGTTATAAGATGACAGAGGCATCTTGATCGCCATTAACGATATTACAAATTGAGATCGCCAGTTCGTTATAAAACGACCGAGTTATCTTGATCGCCATTGTGGATATTTCCAAAATTAAGATCGCCAGTTCGTTATAAGATGATGGAGGCATCTTGATCGCCATTGTAGATATTTTCAAAATCAAGATCGCCAGTTCTTTATAAAACGATGGAGGCATCTTGATCGCCATTGAAGATATTTTCAAAATCAAGATCGCCAGTTCGTTATAAAACGACGGAGGCATCTTAATCATCATTGAAAATATTTCTCAAAATCAAGATCGTCAGTTCGTTATAAGACGACAGAGGCATCTTGATCGCCATTAACGATATTACAAATTGAGATCGCTAGTTCGTTATAAAACGACCGAGTTATCTTGATCGCCATTGTGGATATTTTCAAAATCAAGATCGCCAGTTCGTTATAAGATGATGGAGGCATCTTGATCGCCATTGTGGATATTTTCAAAATCAAGATCGCCAATTCTTTATAAAACGATGGAGGCATCTTGATCGCCATTGAGGATATTTTCCAAAATCAGGATCTCCAGTTCGTTATAAGACGACGGAGGCATATTGTTCGCCATTAAGGATATTGCAAATCGAGATCGCCAGTTCGTTATAAAACGACCGAGGCATCTTGATCGCCATTGTGGATATTTTCAAAATCGAGATCGCCAGTTCATTATAAGACGACGGAGGCATCTTGATCGCCATTGTGGATATTTCTAAAATCAAGATCGCCAGTTCGTTATAAGACGACGGAGGCATCTTGATCGCCATTAAGGATATTGCAAATCAAGATTGCCAGTTCATTATAAAACGATTGAGGCATCTTGATTGTCATTGTGGATATTTCCAAAATCAAGATCGTCAGTTCGTTATAAGACGGAGGAATCTTGAGTGCCATTAAGGATATTGCAAATCAAGATCGCCAGTTCGTTATAAAACGACCAAGGCATCTTGATCACTATTGTGGATATTTCCAAAATCAAGGTCGCCAGTTCATTATAAAACGGAGGCATCTTGATGGCCATTGAGGACATTTCCAAAATTAAGATCGTCAGTTTGTGATAAAACAAGGCATTTTGATCGCCTTTGTCATTATAATTTTTAAAGCCGACTTACATCGCCATATTTTTAAAATTTGTTATCGCCATTATAGAGATCGCCATTGCAATTAAGGGTATCTTTTATGGCAAAATTATTTGATCACCAGTTGCCTACTTGGCTAATCGCTCCGTCGTTTCAATTACTAAACTTATTCATGCAAAGTACCAAGCAATTGACGCCAGTACGAACAAAAATTTGTAATAAAATACTCATTCATTTAAAGATAGTTACACATCGCCATTAAAAAAAATGAGGTAGAAGGATTTATATCGCCTTTCTCGTCAGTTTTCTCATTCACCCCCTCCCCCTCTTCACCCTCATCCTCCTCGACAAGCAGGTCATGATCAAGACCCATGTCCTCCAAGTTGATGATAAGATCGGGATGATGGCGACAAAGCTCCCATTTGCAGAAGTCAAATCCTTCGCCAAAATATTTTGAGGCAGCATCTTCAACTGCCCCCAAGAAATCCGACGAAGAGTTAAACTCCTCCACAGCTGACTTTTTAGATCAGCTCAAGGCTTCTTTCAGCTCCACCACCAAAATCCTAGACTTCTCCACCTTGTCGGCAAAGGTGTCTCTTTCATCTTTTATTTTAGTGAACTCATCGTCGGCCTGTTCCTCCCAAGCTCGGGCCTCGACTAATTACTGCTCCAGATCGCCAGACAACTTCTGGAGGCAAGAGACTTCACTGTCTAAAGAGGCAACTACCCTTGTTGAAGGGATGCCTCTTTCACAGTTTTCCTGCTTTTAATCGTCAGAGAGGACCCAAGCACAAGTGCCTGCTCCAAACAAATCTTTTTAGATCAACCTGAGCATATGTATCTTAACAAGATGAAGAAAATGAAGACAGAGTCGAGGTAGTACTTGACTAAGGACGTGGAAAAATTTGGTGGTAGTCTGGTCCAAGAACAGCTGTCCCGCTTTTCCTTGGTCTGAAGGAGGAATCACCCCTCGGAGAATCTTCTCGGCTATAGAAGGGCTCCCAAGAATAGAAGCCTAAGGACCGAGGACAGTCCCCAAGGATGGCGAGCTCCCCTTCCCGGGCTTCGAAGAGGTGGTGGCCCTTGGACGGTCATCAGGCCCAGACATCTTCTTTTTGGGTTCAGGGGCTTTGGCGGGCTCCTTCCTTTTGGGGCTATCCCCAGGTTTGGCCTTCTTACTTGGTGAGATGGAGGGTTCGTTTCTTGAACTTTTTTAGTCAATTACCACTCCCTTAACGGGAGTGGATTTTTTAGCCGAGCTTTCACCCTAGGCCTTCTTCACCTTCTCACCAAGTTTTTTCAGGCTTATCCTCCTCGACATAGCTGTAAAATAAGACACGAATATCAGATATGAAAATATGAACGATAAGACTAGACAAGAATTTATACCATCCGATTTAAGCTCGGGAGGTAGCCTGAAATCCGATCAGGATTCCGAAGTTGGGTTTGAGTTTGATCTCGAGATAGTCAGGGAAAATTCTAAAAAGAAATCTCGAATTTTTTCCCCCGACCATCTTAGCAAGATCAGGTGAGGGATATGAGGTAGAATCATCTTCAATTTCTTCCTAAGAGTCCCTATATATTCTATTGATTCATCTCGGGAATGGCTGTCTTGCTGGATATGTCCACCACGAGAAGGGCGGGACTCACCCACTTCGCCCGATGATGTTGATGTTCCATGTCCTTGTAGCTCCTCGCCCTTAGTCCCAAAAGCCATAGGTCCGGGATAGCCAAAAACCCGACGAAATGATTTCGAATTGAGGAGCACAGGGACTGAAAAGCGCCCACATTCCTCTACCTATTTCAAAATCTCATTAAAAAGTTTCTGCACATACTCGAGCAACTTGGGCGGATTGTTGCAGTGTTTATCTTAAAAATACAATAGAATATTAGTTCAGTTAATATTTTATTAATAAATAAAATGAAATTTCTAATGGAATTAAGACCGACCTGGGACATTCCATGATCTCAAGACCCTTGGCACGCCTTCCCGAGGTGAATCTTTAGGAAGGTCCCAACCATCCCCAGAGGCAAAAAATAATTTGCTTTTCCATCCCTTAACATTGCTGGGGTATCCTTCGAGGAGGATTTTCTTGTACCTCGACTTGAAGTATAGTCACCCTTGATCCGGTTTAGGGTTATTATTAAGAAAAAATATATTCCTAAATTCGGAGAGGGTCATAGA
>BRYE01000019.1:11794407-11796907 GCA_030159115.1 Actinidia arguta var. hypoleuca
TATTCAATTAAGGCTTTAAAAGGGAACATGTAACGACTTGGTCCGGGCCGTCAATAAATCGCAATCGTATATTCTCAATCGTCTCTAATTGTATATAAATTAAAGCGCTAAAAATCTCAAATATTCAATATTTAGTTATACAATATCTCCAAAATTAATTAATATAAATGATCATTATACTTCAAGACTTTCTCCCGACCCATCTCGCACTATCCAGACTCCCTCGTGCGCCTAAAAAAATTATTTTAAATAGAAAAGTATACAATACAACAGGAATATGCTCAACAATCAATAATTTCATCAAAGACCTCGTACCCGATCTTTCCTAGTACGCGACTGGTGGCCGGTCTCGCCCACCTCACCTAGCATTTCTGAATTTATCCGGTGCCAAGGTCATTTGCAAGCTCACCCAGTCCGTACCATTCAATATCATGGCATTTTAGCCAATACACATCATGATTTCAATAATGTCATGAATTTCAATAAATCTACAGATTGCTTGCCCAATGGAGTACAAAATCAGATAATTTAATAAATAATTCCAGAATTTTAGAAAGTATATTGTATATCTCCTTCTTATCTCAAATTAAATTAGGACCATTAGATATGTAGATCTGGCTCCCATGATCATCATACTAAAAATTTATCTCGATCTGACATCATCTCACCATTGATCTGTATCCCTATCTTTCATAATCAAAGACTAACCACACCTTATAATTTCTCCTTTCTGTCTTTCTCAAAGTCTCTGTTTTCATTTATATAGATTGTCTTTCAAAAGAAAGACAAGAAGATAGGTGGTTGATGGTGTGTCACTCGTCAAATTATTTCATAAAATTATACTTTAGCCCTTCTAATTTAAATATCTTCTTTAATTTATCCTAAACGTTATTAATTTTTCAATTTAACTCCAATAATTCCTATTTCTACTATAAAATATAAATAATTAAGGATCGGGGAATTATAGACCATCCCTATACGAAGTCGTTTTCTTGCATTTTGCGTAAGAACCACTTGGTTCCGCTAGCTTAGGTAGACGAAAACTAACAGACTGTTTAAATTGTTATCGGATTAAAACTATAAAGTTCAATTTGTTACAATTAAAATTATAGGATTTAATTTGTTTCCATGATCAACTCCTGATTTTTGTTTTCCTTTTTTAATTTCCCCTAAAAATTTTTGTTTTCAATGGAATATGTAGAAAAATGGGAATATGCTTTTGATATGGTTGTTAACAAATAATGGCTTTTTTAGTTTTTGAAAATGGAATTCAAAAATTAAAACAAAAAAAATACTGAATCTTTGTTGCAATAAATCTATGTACACAAAATAAATTGCGGAATAAACAACATCTATTACTAAGAATAACAACCATGATTCTCATATCTTTTGAGCTCAACAACGTTGTGCTTTCCAATGATACTTTGCCTTTGTTTTGATCATTTAGCATATAAAAGCTAGATTAGCTAATAATTTTTTCTTGTGTCTTGGGAAGCTATTTTGTGAGGGTCCTTTTTGAGTATTCTACAAAATAGTATTTTTTTTGGTTTTGTTGGTGGTTGATATTTGTGTAATTAAGAAGGAAAGGATAACAAAATCTTTACAAGATTCACATATGAAAAATGAGGCTTCAGCTGGGATTCTGGGAATTCAGATTTTTTTTCAAAACATTACAATTAAGGGCTTGTTTGTTAACTGTTTAATTTTTATTTTTCTGTTTTTGTTTTGTTTTTTTTATAAATAAAAACAGAAAACTTATTTGTGTTGCAAAAAATAAATGAAAACAACACAAAATAGTTTTTACTATTTTTGAAAATAGTAAAAACAAGAAAAAGATATTTTTATTTTCTTTCCAAAAAAATTTCATCCAAAATTTTTTCATCCTCCTCCACTACCACCACCTCCTCCTCCTCCACCACCCCCATCACCACTTCCTCCTCCTCCACCACCGCCGCCGCCACCAATCACCGTCACGTCCTCCTCCACCCCCCCCACCGCCGCCGTCACCACTTCCTCCACCGCCACTTTTTTTTAAAATAGTTTAGAAAAAAGTGAATACAAACACATTTTTATTTTTAAATAGTTTAAAAATAAGTGAACACAAACATATTTTTAATTTTTATTTTATAAAAAATAAAATAAAAATTAAACTAACACAAAAAACAAAAAAGTGAAAACGTTTTCAAACATCACCTAAGTATCTAGAGACTATTAATGGTTTTAGACTTTTAATTAGCTATGTCAATTTATCGGATAAAATTGGAATTCCATTCGGATATATCTGAATCTATTAACAAAAATCCGATTTAAAAATCTATATAATCTAAATTCGATTTATTCGTATTTATTGGATCGAATTCCAAATCCGGTCCACTTTCTTGGTCCCAATACAATGCAAATTTATAGTTTTTCCTCCCATTTAAAAACTTTCATACTTCGTTGAGTTTTTTTTTTTTGTTTAAACAAAAAAAAAAAAGAAAAACGTATTTACGAATTGAAT
>BRYE01000019.1:11856907-11859407 GCA_030159115.1 Actinidia arguta var. hypoleuca
CCATAATTGAAGACATCCCAAGTCGCGCAGCGATAGCCACTGTTGACTCTCAACTCTCCCTTATTCCCGTGGCAAAACCTTCCACCTCAATCCCAGATCAAGGTAATTGTGGTCAAGTTTTTTGTAACTCTACTACTCGGAATGACAGCGCCTGGATTATCGACTCCGGGGCGACGAATCATATGACATTTGATCCAAATGACTTCTCCCACACAACTTAGCCGAGGAAGACCTGCATTGCCAATGCCAATGGGGCAACTTACCAAGTCATAGGGGCTGGAACCGTGCCTCTGTCTCCATCCCTCTCTTTAGCTCACATCACAGGAAGAGCACGACTCATTCTCGGATTCCACTTTCAGAGTTTTCTGTCCTTCCCATCTGTCTCTTTGTCTTTTTCTGATCGATAAGTCTTTTTGTTTTTAGAATTAGTGTTAGATCAAGAACATAGAAGTATTATGTGGAAGTTATTTTTGATTCAGAGAAAGCTTGAGTATCGTTCACCCAAATCTAGAATATGCATACACATTCATCTATATATGCGTATATCGCAAGAAGAGCACGACTCATTCCCGGATTCCATGCTTCTTGTTCCCTCTCTCTCAAATAAGTTGATGTCTGTCAGTCAAGTTACTGAAGAGCTTAGTTGTGTCGTATTGATATACTTTACTTTTTGTCTTCTTCAGGATGTTCTCAGTAAAGAGATTATTGGGCGTGGTACTAAAAGGGGGGAGTGTATTACTTGGATGACTTTAGCCCGAGAATAGCGAATCACATGAATCATCAGGTCAATAGCAAGAAAAGACAGATTTGGATGTGGCATTGGCGCTTGGGGCATCTGTCATTTGGTTATCTACGACATTTATTCCTAGATTTATTTTTAAATTTGCAAAATTGGAAGTTAAGTGTGATACATGTATTATGGCTAAGAGCCATAGAGTTTCTTATCCAGTTAGCTTGAATAAAAGTGATATTCCATTTGCCCTAATACATTCTGATGTGTGTGGGCCCTCCCTGATAACTACTTCCTCTGGTCATCGTTGGTTTATGATTTTTGTCGACGATTGCACTCGAATGACATGACTATACCAGCTGAAAACCAAAGATGAAGTTTTCAGGATTTTTCAAGCGTTTCATGTCATGATTCAGACTCAATTCTCATCCAAGATTCAAATCCTTCGTTTTGATAATGGTGGGGAATTCTTGATCATAGATTTCATGGGTATTTCCAACAACATGACCTCCTCCATGAGACATCTTGCTCTCAGACATCGCAACAAAATGGTGTCACCGAGAGGAAGAATCAACACATTTTAGAAAAGGCTCATGTTTTACTCCTTGGAGTACATGTACCGAGTCGCTATTGGGGGGATGTTGTAGCTATTGCAGTGTATTTAATAAATCGTATGCCTTCGAAAGTTTTACACCTTAAGACTCCTCTACAAATCCTCTCCGCTCATGTTCCCCTACCTTCCATATTAATGCTCCCTCCTAGAATTTTTGGGTGTGTTGCCTTTGTCTATCTCCACAAGAATCAACGTACCAAACGAGATCCATGTGTCGTTAGGTGCTTATTTTTGGGATATGGTTTACATAAAAAAGGCTTCCGGTGTTATGATCCCACTACCAACCGAACCTATATCACCATGGACGTTACTTTCCTTGAGTCCGAGAATTTTTATTCTTCACAGGTACCCAATTCTTCCCTTTAGGGGGACACTCTAGTGGAAAAGCTAAATTTGGACTGGCCACTACATCAACTCAACGTGAAGAATGCTATCCTTCATAGCGACATTGATGAGGAGGTGGACATGGATATTCCGCCAGGATATACAGGATCTGTTGAGACCAGAATTGTTTGTAAATTGGAGAGGGCATTGTATGGACTAAAACAGTTACCGCGAGCATGGTTTGGCCGATTTAGTTCAGCTATGAGGAAGTATGGCTATCATCAAAGTAACTCTGACCATTCTTCCTGAAACACCGACAAAGCAATGTGACAGCATTAATAGTCTATGTGGATGATATGATAATTACGGGGGATGATGTCGAGGAGATCTCGAGACTAAAAAGACAATTGTCTATTGAATTTGAAATGAAGAACTTGGGAGGACTTAAGTATTTTCTGGGAATAGAGATGGCGAGGTCAGAAAGGGCATATTTCTCTCTCAACGAAAATATGTACTAGACTTATTGACGGAAGTGGGATTACTAGAGTGCAAACCCGTGGATACGCCGATTGTGCAAAATCATAGGCTTGGGGAATATTCGGACCAGGTGCCAGCCGATAAGTGAGGTATCAAAGACTAATGGGGAAGCTTATTTACTTATCTCACACTCGCCCAGACATTGCTTACGCCGTAAGTGTAGTAAGTCAATTTATGCATAGTCCGAGTGAAGACCATATGGGTGCCGTAATTCGAATCCTCCGCTATCTAAAGTCATCACCAGGAAAAAGGACTAATGTTCTCCAAGAATAACTATATGAATATTGAAAGGTATA
>BRYE01000019.1:11879407-11881907 GCA_030159115.1 Actinidia arguta var. hypoleuca
TTAAAAATTAAAAGTTAAGACAATTAAAAAGTAAAAATAAAGGCAACAATACTAATTGACTATAAAAAAAAGTCTCGTTTATGTCCTTTTAAGTCCTTATATAAGCAAGACACTAAAGAAAAAAAATCTTAATGGATTATGTTATTATATATTTGAGATTTATTATTAGTAAATAATACAAAATATATATTAATTTAACGGGGCGGAGTCGAGACGAGTATTGGAGTGGAGGCATGCAAAATCATCCCCACCCCATCCCAAAAGATTTTCATATTTTTTTCCATCTCCATCCCCATCCTATCTCATCCCTGTGAAGGAGGTAGAACGGGGTGGAGCGGAGCGGAGTTTATTGGCATCTTCACCATTAAACCCGTTATTTCACATGGTCAATACCATTGAACCCGTTATTTTACGTGGTCAGGTGTTGAACTCCGGCCCCATACAATTGATGTTTGAACGTGGTCCGAAGAAAAGGACTCTCTTGATTCTCTTTCTTCTTTTTTTTTTTTATTTAAAAAATAAATTATAACATACTATGATTACCCATTTGTGATATTTTATATTATAATAAAAACTAGGGAAAAAAAAGAGTTTGACATTGCTAACAAATCAAAACATATAATTTTAATTATAACAAATTTAACTTTAATATTTTTATCATGTCACAATTAAAGTCATCGGTCTCCTTCTATTTAAGGCTGACGGAACCAAAATCATCTGGTTGCTGTCAAAAAATTTGAAAAATGAAACGACGTCGTTCAAAACTTTTAGGTTGTGTATGAATCAAGTATTTGGTGAGAATTTTTTTAAAAAAAATTTAACTATTTTTTTTTTCTCACTAAATCTTTGATCTAAATATATTCTTAATGTGATTGACCCATACAATGAATCACGCCAGTTTTATTTATTTTGGAATGTCAATTGGTAATTGGTACATATATTATTTTGAGCAAGCAATAATTTTGTCTTGGAAAAATGAATAAAATTTAAATCATTTAAGACACGAAAGACTAGAAAATGTTGGTCCCTTTGACCTAAAAAAAATCTACAAGGACTCACTTACTTACCCTTTAATAAGGATGAGAGTGACACTTTGAAGAAATGGCCTAAACCAGCCAGATTCAACTCATGCTTTATTAATTGTGTTCTTACAAAGAATGGCCCCATGGTCTGATTGATAAAGATGGATTGTCCCTATGCATATTTGCTTCTTACGTCTAGGTGTAAGTTTGGGCCAGTCTTGGTTTGGTGTCCACACTGGACAGCAGCCCAAGATTAAGGTCATGTTTGAAGCCTGAATTTATAATGAAATCCAAAAAAAAAAAATTAAATATTTTTTATTGATAAATCTAAAATCTTTCGATACCATTTTATGGGTTCCATAACATAAGTAGAGACAGTTAGACTCGAGCATTTGAAGTAGTGGTCGTGTAAGGGCACTTGGTGGCTTGATGGTCTGAGTTTGCGGCCAAAATCCTATAAAACTAAGTTTTTATACCTATTATTGATGTGGGATAAAATAACTTTCTATTTATAATAAATCAAGCACGTCGCCTGGACGATCACGTTGCCATGACTCCAACATATTTCTGGACGCCCTTCTTTTTGATCGCCAGTCGATCGCTTCGCCTGACATGCAGGAACAGACTCATCTTCAGCTCGCCATGGGGCAATGTCATTCATATCACTAGATCAGAGATCAACATTAAGAGGACTCTATCTCCACAAAAACTCCTCCTATCCTAAGTCCTTCATCGCGCTTTCGCTTAGTCAGAGTTCATCCCCGCAAGTATTCCGCCTCTACGGGAAAATATTACCTATCACGGCTCCTATGATTGCGGGTTGCTCTTCATATGACATTCTCCTATTATTTTTCCTGTATCTTAAGAATATACTTTCCAAACATGGCTGCCCAAAAATCTCTCCTGATTATCCTTACACAGATCTCTAGTCTCCACCTATATAAAAACCACTTCCCCATTACGAAGAGGTTTGCTCAATAGTTAATATTTATCCCTCAGATATTTTTATAAAACTCTGCTATTATATTTTGCTTAGCTTATCTTCGTCTTGGTCTGATCTCCACGTCGAATGGATTTTGAGCGACACCACCCAGACCGATCACGTTTGTTCAAATTTTGCACAGGTCGCCCGAGTTGTTGCCGAGATCCAGTGTAATACCCCGACCCGCGAACCAAATTAATTTTATTTAATTTTAATGCAACGAATATTTTTAGTAGTAAATTTTAAATTTAAGAAGAAAACGAAACACGATAATGCGACACGTTGTAGACACACGGGTTCGTGCATGGAGACACGTGTCACCATGCATGAGTGTGCACGTGAATGATGCGAAAGTGTGTGTGTGTGTGTGTGTGTGTGTGCGCGTGTGTGTGAGGGTGTGCATGCGAGTGTTGTGGAAATGTAAGGAAAGGTGTGTGTGCGCAATTGCATGGTTGTCCATGTGTGAGTGTGGCATGCAACTGCCCCATGTGTGTGG
>BRYE01000019.1:11891907-11894407 GCA_030159115.1 Actinidia arguta var. hypoleuca
ATATGCGTATATCGCAAGAAGAGCACGACTCATTCCCGGATTCCATGCTTCTTGTTCCCTCTCTCTCAAATAAGTTGATGTCTGTCAGTCAAGTTACTGAAGAGCTTAGTTGTGTCGTATTGATATACTTTACTTTTTGTCTTCTTCAGGATGTTCTCAGTAAAGAGATTATTGGGCGTGGTACTAAAAGGGGGGAGTGTATTACTTGGATGACTTTAGCCCGGGAATAGCGAATCACATGAATCATCAGGTCAATAGCAAGAAAAGACAGATTTGGATGTGGCATTGGCGCTTGGGGCATCTGTCATTTGGTTATCTACGACGTTTATTCCTAGATTTATTTTTAAATTTGCAAAATTGGAAGTTAAGTGTGATACATGTATTATGGCTAAGAGCCATAGAGTTTCTTATCCAGTTAGCTTGAATAAAAGTGATATTCCATTTGCCCTAATACATTCTGATGTGTGTGGGCCCTCCCTGATAACTACTTCCTTTGGTCATCGTTGGTTTATGATTTTTGTCGACGATTGCACTCGAATGACATGACTATACCAGCTGAAAACCAAAGATGAAGTTTTCAGGATTTTTCAAGCGTTTCATGTCATGATTCAGACTCAATTCTCATCCAAGATTCAAATCCTTCGTTTTGATAATGGTGGGGAATTCTTGATCATAGATTTCATGGGTATTTCCAACAACATGACCTCCTCCATGAGACATCTTGCTCTCAGACATCGCAACAAAATGGTGTCACCGAGAGGAAGAATCAACACATTTTAGAAAAGGCTCATGTTTTACTCCTTGGAGTACATGTACCGAGTCGCTATTGGGGGGATGTTGTAGCTATTGCAGTGTATTTAATAAATCGTATGCCTTCGAAAGTTTTACACCTTAAGACTCCTCTACAAATCCTCTCCGCTCATGTTCCCCTACCTTCCATATTAATGCTCCCTCCTAGAATTTTTGGGTGTGTTGCCTTTGTCCATCTCCACAAGAATCAACGTACCAAACGAGATCCATGTGTCGTTAGGTGCTTATTTTTGGGATATGGTTTAGATAAAAAAGGCTTCCGGTGCTATGATCCCACTACCAACCGAACCTATATCACCATGGACGTTACTTTCCTTGAGTTCGAGAATTTGTATTCTTCACAGGTACCCAATTCTTCCCTTTAGGGGGACACTCTAGTGGAAGAGCTAAATTTGGACTGGCCACTACATCAACTCAACGTGAAGAATGCTATCCTTCATAGCGACATTGATGAGGAGGTGTACATGGATATTCCGCCAGGATATACAGGATCTGTTGAGACCAGAATTGTTTGCAAATTGGAGAGGGCATTGTATGGACTAAAACAGTTACCGCGAGCATGGTTTGGCCGATTTAGTTCAGCTATGAGGAAGTATGGCTATCATCAAAGTAACTCTGACCATTCTTCCTGAAACACCGACAAAGCAATGTGACAGCATTAATAGTCTATGTGGATGATATGATAATTACGGGGGATGATGTCGAGGAGATCTCGAGACTAAAAAGACAATTGTCTACTGAATTTGAAATGAAGAACTTGGGAGGACTTAAGTATTTTCTGGGAATAGAGATGGCGAGGTCAGAAAGGGCATATTTCTCTCTCAACGGAAATATGTACTAGACTTATTGACGGAAGTGGGATTACTAGAGTGCAAACCCGTGGATACACCGATTGTGCAAAATCATAGGCTTGGGGAATATTCGGACCAGGTGCCAGCCGATAAGTGAGGTATCAAAGACTAATGGGGAAGCTTATTTACTTATCTCACACTCGCCCAGACATTGCTTACGCCGTAAGTGTAGTAAGTCAATTTATGCATAGTCCGAGTGAAGACCATATGGGTGCCGTAATTCGAATCCTCCGCTATCTAAAGTCATCACCAGGAAAAAGGACTAATGTTCTCCAAGAATAACTATATGAATATTGAAAGGTATAGGGATTCGGATTGGGCAGGGAATATCTTGGATAGAAAGTCTACCTCAGGCAACTTTACATTCGTGGGAGGAAACTTAGTTACATGGAGGAGTAAAAAGCAAAGGTAGTGGCATTGTCCAGCGCTGAAGCTGAGTTCCGAGGCATGGCAAAAGGATTGTGTGAGCTTTTTTGGCTTAGAAGTTTGCTAACAGAGGTCGATTTCCCCCCTAGTTCTGCAATGAACTTATTCTGTGATAACAAGGCTGCCATCGACATATCTCACAACCCAATTCAACACGATCATACCAAGCATGTGGAGGTGGATAGACACTTCATCAAACAGAACTTGGAAGAGAGATCATGCAATTCCCATTCGTTAAATCTGAAGATTAGTTGGCTGACATCCTTACCAAGGTAGTTTCTAGTAAAAACTTTTATGACTTACTTGATAAGTTAGGCATTAGCAATATTTATGCACCAACTTGAGGGGGGAGTGTTGGCGTGAGTCATGTAATTAGCCAGCTATGGAAATCTTAGATTTAGGAATCCCTTCAA
>BRYE01000019.1:11901907-11904407 GCA_030159115.1 Actinidia arguta var. hypoleuca
GGGGCTTGATTAGAACTTCTAAATTGGCATGGATAAGTCTTGTTTGGCTCCATGTGCAACTTTTTGAAAATGAGATTTTAGAAATATAAATCCCAAAAAAATAAAAATGAAAAAATTGATGTTATCTTGAAAAATGTCAGACAGAGAAATTCAATTCTTGATTTTATTTAATTACTTAGTATAAGTTAGTGAATTATATCCATTGCTTGGAATAAATAACCCTAATTTTCATAACTAATTTATTGTTTGTAGGTGACCCATATTTATTGTTTGCAGTTGAATAATTATTGTTTTACAACAAGGCATTCGATTTGGCCAAGTGGTTGAGAGGTGTGATGTCTAGGGGTGATAAGAAAATCAAGCTGTTCGAGCTTGGTTTATATTTGGCATGTTAAAGATTTATTTATTATTCAAATAAATTAAGTTTGAATATATTTTTTTAAATTTTTAAATTTTGTAAACCAAGCTTAAACAATTTATTACTTGGTTCGATAAACTTATAATGTGTAAAAAATTCAAATTACTTAAACTCGACTCTATTTAAGTTTTTACGAGTTGAGCTGGAGAAAAATATTAAAACACTTGTATAAAAATTATCTTCTGCTCTTGAAATCACTTTGGGTTTGTTTGATTTAGTTTTAAATATCAATTTTACCGAATGCTTTTTAATTTTTTTAAAATTAAAATAAAAACGTTATTTATTTTTATATATCATATTGTTTTTAAACGAAAACAAGTTTTGAGAATTGGAGACACCTTTTCACTGTTGAAATACGATAATTTTCATAAAAATTCTCAAAAACAAGTTGAAGAAAGATCAGTTAAACAAACTTTCTAAAAACTGAAGTAAAATAGATAAGCAGATGGTTGAACTCAACCATTGATCAACTCCACTTCTAGGGTTCCTCGTCCGCGTGAAAACTAGAGTTTCGGGTAGATACTGTGCTAAAAAAGCACATAATCATGTAACTTTTATCATTTGGGTTCAATTTTGGATCTAACTATATGATTAGAACTATTCATGTTATAGTACTCGATGACTAGATCATTCACACACACAGAAAATTAATTGGACATTTATAATCACCCGATATAAATTTGAGAGTAAACTATAACCCAAGTACGGTACGTATAATTTCGTAAGTAAAAAGGTAAAATTACAGCACTCGTGTACTCTCACCTAAATTATTTTTAATTGTGTTTGTCAACCACTTGCACTTAAGGTTATCTATCAACGTGGCACTTCTATGTACCTGTCGTTCAAATACTGATCCCGTGAACTCTTCCCATGAGGCCACATATCCATTTTTCATCACTTACTTAAATAAAAGATGAATGAAAGTGGCACACTGGTAGTTCATTGAAACAAACTATGATTTTGGTGATAGTGCAAAGGTGAAAAATGTAATTTTTTTATATTTCGGTATCCGACCCAATTACCTATAATCCGAGAGATCAATCCCATCATTTACTAGCGGAGGCCAAATTAAAATCTGGACAAAGTCACATATGAATTGACTCAATTCAGGAATTGATAGCATCTACGGAGTTTCTAACGTAAAACTTTTAAAGAAAATATATCTCTATGTCTAAGGCCTAGACCACCAGACCAAACCTCTAAGCTGGGGCGGGGTTACATGAGCTTCAGTGGGTTCAATGGAATCAACTGAAATCTTAAAAAAATAATAAATATAATTAATTTATTTTCTAAAATATGAGTAGTACAATTTTAAAAGTAGTACAAAATTGAATCCCGAGAGTCAATTTTGATTAAAAACTCTAGAAGTTTATTAGTAATCTAATTCTTACTTTTTTTTTTCTCAAAACACATTTCATATTTATAAAAAAAATTTAAAATGTATTACAAGAAAGTTCTCTCTTTCTATCAAAAATAAATTATTCTTGTAAATTCATAAAATACAAAGATATTTTGGATAAGTAAATATTTTGATGATCTCACTTAAAAAATTCTAGCTCCGTCACGGCCACTAAGGTTGGTGAAAAATGTTAATTCAGCCACATAACTTTGATGAATCACAAGTGGTCAAAACAACCACAACAAACAGAAATCTCCTGAGACATGATTCACACAATTAAATGCATTGTTCTAAGACATGTTTTGGTCATATTGTGATGGAAGCAATGGAAAAAATGTGGGAGTTAGTCAAAACCGCTTACCATTGTTGGTTTCACAGCTAGGCTGGTGAAGCGCCAACACAATTGGCTTTGTTTTGTGTTGCAATGAAAATAGGTCTTTTGAGTTGACCTTGGACAAAATTAATTGCTGGGAAGAATTATTAATTTTTTAGGGCCTGGTTTTTTTGACCATTATAGTTTATATATTTTTTATATATTTTAATATACTTGCACACAAGGATGCATGGATAAAAAGAGAGCAGTTGGAGGCGATCGCCACTCTAAAATTTTTAAAAAGTTCTAGTTTTATAGTAGCATTCTCTATTGAAATATTCAGATTATATAAGTTCGTTAATATTGCATT
>BRYE01000019.1:11934407-11936907 GCA_030159115.1 Actinidia arguta var. hypoleuca
AAGATTGATTATTACTCAAATAAAATAAGTTTGAACATATTTTTTTAAATTTGTTAATTTTTTAAATCAAGCTTAAATAATTTATTACTTGGCTCGATAAACTTATAATGTGTAAAAAACTCAAATTAATCGAACTCGACTCTATTTAAGTTTTTGCGAGTTGAATTGAAGAAAAATATTAAAACACTTGTATAAAAATTATCTTCTGCCCTTGAAATCACTTCGGGTTTGTTTGGTTTAGTTTTGAATATCAATTTTACCGAATGTTTTTAATTTTTTTTTAAAATTAAAATAAAAACGTTATTTATTTTTATATATTACATTTTTTTAAAACGAAACAAGTTTTGAGAATTGGAGACGCCTTTTCACTGTTTAGATACGATTATTTTCATAAAAATTCTCAAAAACAAGTTGAAGAAAGATCAGCCAAACAAGCTTTCTAAGAACTGAAATAAAATAGATAAGCAGATGGTTGAACTCAACCATTGATCAACTCCACTTCTAGGGGTCCTCGTCCGCGTGAAAACAAGAGTTTCGGGTAGATACTGTACTAAAAAAACACATAATCGTGTTTCCTTTATCATTTGGGTTCAATTTCGGATCTAACTATATGATTAGAATTAATCATGTTATAGTACTCGACGACTAGATCATTCACACACAAAATTTTTAAAAATTTATAATCACCCGATATAAATTTGAGGGTAAACTATAACTCAAATACGGTACATATAATTTCGTAAGTAGAAAGGTAAAATTACAGCACTCGTGTACTCTCACCTAAATTTTATTTTGCATTATTTATTTTTAATTGTGTCTGTCAACCATTTGCATTCAATGTTATCTATCTACGTGGCACTTCTATGTACCTATCATTCAAATATTGATCCCGTGAACTCTTTCCATGAGACCATATATCCATTTTTCATCACTTAATTAAATAAAAGATGAATGAAAGGGGCACACTAGTAGTTCATTGAAACAATCTATGATTTTGGTGATAGTGCAAAGGTGAAAAATGTAATTTTTTTATATTTTGGTATCCGGCCCAATTACCCATAATCCGGGAGATCAATCCCACCATTTACTAGCGCAGGCCAAATTAAAATTGGAACAAAGTCCCATATAAACTGACTCAATTTAAGAATTGATAGTATTTACGGAGTTTCTAACGTAAAACTTTAAAAGAAAACATATTTCTACGTCTAAGGCTTAGATCACCAGGCCAAACCTCTAAGCTGGAGCGGGGCTACATGAGCTTCAGTGGGTTCAATGGAACCAATTGAAATCTTAAAAAAATGATAAATATAGTTAATTTATTTTCTAAAATATGAGGAGTACAATTTTAAAAGTAGTACAAAAATTGAATTCCGAGAGTCAATTTTGATTAAAAACTCTAGAAGTTTATTAGTAATCTAATTCTTACTTTTTTTTCTCAAACAAATTTCATATTTATAAAAAAAAATTAAAATGTATTACAAGAAAGTTCTCTCTTTCTATCAAAAATAAATTATTCTTATAAATTCATAAAATACAAAGATATTTTGAATAAGTAAATATTTTGATGATCTCACCTACAAAAAGTTCTAGCTCCGCCACAGCCACTAAGGTTGGTGAAAAATGTAAATTCATCCGCATAACTTTGATGAATCACAAGTGGTCAAAACAACCACAACAAACAGAAATCTCCTGAGACACGATGATTCACACAATTAAATGCATTGTTCTAAAACATGTTTTGGTCATGTTGTGATGGAAGCAATGGAAAAAATTGAGGGAGTTAGTCAAAACCGCCTACCATCGTTGGTTTCACAGCTAGGCAGGTGAAGCGCCAACACAATTGGCTTTGTTTTGTGTTGCAATGAAAATAGGTCTTTGGAGTTGACCTTGGACAAAATTAATTGCTGGGAAGAATTATTAATTTTTTAGGGCCTGGTTTTTTTGACCATTCTAGTTTATATATTTTTTACATATTTTAATATACTAAATAAGGATGCATGGATCAAAAGAGAGCAGTTGGAGGCGATCGCCACCCTAATGTTTTCAAAAAAAATTAGTTTTATAGTAATATTCTCTACTGAAATATTCAAATTATATTCGTTAATATTGCATTACCTATGTAGGTTATCAATTTTATATTTTGATCGTACATTCGCCGTTCCAAGGACAAAATCCTGCATTCATATTTATTAATAAGATTCTTGCTTATTAACACTGCCCATTGAGTGACTGTTAACATTTCTTTTATAAGAAGCCAAAGTTTTAAATAATTAAAGCACATCGAGTTTGGGACAAAAAAACTTTAGATGTTTTTTTAAGGCAGAATTTGTTTGGTATATTTGATTTTTTACTTGGAGAAAGTTGTGATACATATGGTGTATAGTATAAAGAATTGCGAGATTTTATGGTGTTAGTTATGAAATTTTGCATTTTAGTTCCAGAGGTATGTACCTTAAATAAAATTAGATTTATGAGATTTTGTGATAAATTATGAACTTGT
>BRYE01000019.1:11946907-11954407 GCA_030159115.1 Actinidia arguta var. hypoleuca
AGTTAGAATTGCTCCTCGACTGCGGAACTGGACCTCGGCTAAACTGGGGCGAACTTCACACTAGTGAGAAAAAGTAATTGGCCAGGGTGAGGCCGCTCAAAATCACTCCGGTGTATGAATCAGACTAAGGCGATTAGGAGATAATTAAAGACAGTATGGCGAGCACAATTATAAAGGTGTTTGTGGTGTCTGTGTTGAGCGTACCTTTTTGTTATGGGAGATGGACCTTTATATAGACGGAGTAATGAGCCGTGTAGATGAATTATGGCGAGTTTCTCGAAAGGATAAGTATGGGAGGTGATCCCAATAAATTCGGAGATAATGTAGGAGGATGTCATTTGGTGAGCAGTCCGTATTTTTGGGCGTTGTGATGGAGCTGGAGTCTATAGGAAATGGTTTCCTTGTAGAGGTGGAATTCTCATGGAGATGGACTCTGATCAGGAGGAGGAAAATGGAGTCTCATGGAAACAGACTTCTAACGGGGATGAACTCCTTTTGGAGGATAAGTCTTCATGGAGACGCCTTTGCCTCAAGCGAGATAGACTATCTCGCCCGATGGCGATCTGGAGTTTGCGTAGGCGAAGTGGAGCTCAGTTTTTTAATAACAAGAGGCGACCAGGAAAGTGGGTGCCGTGAACCCTTGGGCGACGCGCACCACTTGAAATATTTAAAACTAAGAGGTGGCGTGTATTTTTTCTACATCAGTAGCCCCCCTACTCGAAGTGCTGAGATATTCAGGATCTTTGAGTAACCATTAAGAGGCAAATATTGAACCACGTAGGCACACATTAATTATGCCCCTCTTCGATCGGACACTTGGATAGAAGCATTAATCACGATTAGACAAAACGTCAGCGCATTAATGATGACTTTTGGCGGGATAGGCGGCTTGCTAAGGAAAGCTTTTGACGGGTTGGCGGGAAAGGCGGTTATGTGCTCGAAATTCGAAAGGTCGCATAATCTGGGACGTTGAAGCGGATGGATCTTAGCCCTTGGTATTCCCTATATATAGGGGGACCCACCCATTCATTTGTACCTTTCTGCTTCTGCTACCAAACCGCCACTCTTGCTCTGATTTTCTCCTCGCTCTCGTTTGTGGTCGCCCTCCTGTCTTTTAGTTCAGTAAGTACCTTGACTAAGTCTTCATTTTCATTCTTGTAGTTTTATGTCCTATAGGCATGAAGTTAGCCTATCAGACTTGGATTTCTTACCTTCTTGGATATCCGACCACCTAGTAGAAGGATCGTCATACATTACTGACAAGGTAAAATAATCTCCTAGATCGCCCATGGAAAAACCATCAGCTCTTGAGGTCGCCCCCCTAGTTGACATTCATCCCTCCGTAGAAAAAAAAATAATATTATGACTCCCGAGGAGCTAAACGTGCATAGGGAGACTTATTCGTTTCCTCAGAGCGTACAGATTAGGCTTCCCAAGGAAAACAAAACGATTCTTTCAGCTCGCCCTGGCGAGGTCACCTTTAATGAGGCCTCCGCTTCCCTATTCATCCTACAGTAAGATTAATTTTAATGTTTTATAATATTTGCCTCGCTCAGCTCGTCTCCAACGCTTGGCAAAGTATCGCCGGTGCCATGGCGTTGTGGCGAGTGTATAAATATTCGATGACCCTCTCAAAGTTTAGGAACATATTTTCTCTCAATAATAACCCTAAATCGGATCAAGGGTGGTTGTACTTCAAGGCGAGGTACAAGAAAACCATCCTCAGAGGATACCCCAGCAACGTGAAGGAGTGGAAAAATAAATTCTTTTTCGCCTCCAGGGATAGTTGGGAGCTTCATGATGATTCACCTCGGGAAGGAGTGCCAAGGGTTCCGAGATCATGGAATATCCTAAGTTGGTCTTAATTCCATTATAAATTTCAATTTATTTATTAATAAAATATTATCTGAACTAACATTCTAACATTATGTGGTCTCAGATAAACGTTGCAATGATCCGCCCAAGTTACTCGGGTATGAGCAGGAGCTTTTCGACGAGATTTTAAAATCAATGGCGGAACGTGGGCGCTTTTCAGTCCCCATGCTTTTCAAATCAAAATCGTTTCGTCGGATTTTTTGCTCTCCCAGACCTATGGCATCTGGGACTAAGGGCGAAGAGCCACATGGACACGCGCCATCAACATCGTCGGGTGAAGTGGGTGAATCTCGCCCTTCCCGTGGTGAACACATCCAGCAAGACAACCATTCCCGAGATGAATTAATAGAATATCTAGGGACCCTTAAGAAGGAACTGAAGAGAATTCTACCTCATATCCCCGACCTGACCTTGCTAAGATGGTCGGGGCGAACAAAGATGATTAAAATAAATCGGCGGAATTTTATTACTTGGAATAAATTGACAATTATTACAACCGCATTGCTCAGGCGATCAAATTATCATAGCGACCAAAGGTATTACTTGTAATACTTTTTCAGATGCTCGGCGTTCCAAGGATGGGGGAGTGCTTTTCTATTTATGTCTTCAAGCCAATAAGTCCCTGGTCTAGATACCTTGACGACCTTATAAGGGCCTTCCCATGTTGGGCCTAGCTTTCTTGCGTTTGGCTCTTTAGTAGATAGGGTAACCTTTCTTAGGACTAGATCGCCAGATAGGAATGACCTATATTTGACTCTTTGATTATAATATTTGGAGACTTGGTGTTTATAAGCTACTTGGCGTATGCTTGCTTGCTCCTATTTTTTATCATGGAGGTCAAGGTTGAGACTCAGATCGATTTCGTTATTATCTTTGTTAAAATTTGAGGTTCTAAAACTTGGCATTCCAATCTCAACGGGTATCACCGATTCTGTTCCGTAGACCATGGAGTAAGGTGTCTCGCCAGTAGGAATCCTACTCGTTGTATGATATGCCCAAAGTATGCTTGCAGGTCTTCTACCTATTCGCCTTTGGATTTCTCCAGTCTTGTTTTTAAATTCCTTAGTGTTAATTAGTAACTTCGACTTGGCCATTGGCTTGGTGGTGACCAAGCGAAGAGATATGATGTGATATAGCGAGATTCGAGCAAAATTGTCTGAATTCATCATTGTCGAATTGCCTGGCATTGTCCAAGATGAGAACCTTGAGAATTCTAAATCGGCAGACGATATTTTTCCACACAAAATTTTTTGTATTTTTCTCGGTGATTCTAGCGAATGGCTCTGTTTCTACCCACTTGGTGAAGTAATCAATGGCGACGATCAGAAACTTTTTTTATAACGGAGCTTTAGGCAAAGATCCCAGTATGTCAATCCCCCATTGGGCAAATGGCCATGGGCTAGTCATTGGTACCATCTCAATATGAGGGAGGTGGCTTACTGGTGCAAATCCCTGGCACTTGTCACACTCTTTGGTGTACGTTATTGCATCACGTTCCATATGAAGACAGAAGTAGCCTTGCCGAATTACTTTTCGTACTAGGGACCTTGCCCCCGAATGGTTCCCACAGATACCCTCATGAATCTTCCTCGTCACATAATTGGTTTCATCAGGTCGAAGACATCTTAGGAGATGACCCAAAAAAGATCGTTTATATAAAATTCCATGAAAAAGGCAGAACCTTGCAGACCTGTATCGGATCTAGTGAGCTTGAAGTTTATCCGTTGGCAGTGTGTCGTGCTGGAGATAGGCGATGATTTCATCTATCCATGTTGGGTCTGTTTCTATTGCATAGACAGGTTTGGTGATCTCAATACTTGGATTGGACAAGAATTCCAGAGGTATATTTCTGTCTGATACGAAATCAAAAGTGGAGGCGAGGCCGTCAGCTTTTCTGTTCTCCTCTCTGGGGATCTGTCGAATGGTAAAATTTTTGATTTTTCGAGTCATGCTTTTGACTTCATCTAAATAAGTTGTCATCCGTGTGTCCCTGGCGAGGTAGTCTCCTTGGACTTGGTTTGCCACTAGTTATGAATCATTATAAGTGTCCATGGAATCTACTTCTAATCTTGTGGCGACCCTTAATCCGGCAAGGAATGCCTCGTATTCAGCTTCGTTATTGGTAGCTTTAAACCCAATCCGTATAGCGTATTCCATCTGCTGTCTTGACGGGATTGGGAGGACAAGCCCTGCACCACATCCATGCTGATTTGAAGATCCATCTACGAATAACATCCATCTCTCAAGATCCTCTTTTGAGCTCTCGAGGTCCTCTTTCGAGCTCCGCAATATTGGAATTTCTTTCTCTGAAAGAACTTCTAGATCGGCTTCATGAGTGGATTCAGCCACAATATCAACTAAGGCTTGGGCCTTTATCACCGTTCTTAGTTTGTAATCAATATGAAATTCACTCAGCTCGATGGACCATTTCAGAAGTCTTCTCGAGGTGTCTGGTCGTTAGAGAATTTGCTTTAAAGGTTGGTCAATTAGTACAATGATTGGATGGGCTTAAAAATAATAGCAGAGCTTTCTGGCGGCGATCGAAAGGGCATAGGCGAGTTTTTCTATCTTTACATATTTGTTCTCAGCACCAACCAAGACCTTACTAACATAATATACTGGTTTTTGAACTTAATTTTTCTCTCGGATGAGCACAACACTTACTTCAGTTTGCGAGATGGACAAGTAGACAAACAGTTTTTCGCCCGTGGTCAGAACCACAAGCAAAGGAGGTGATCCCAGGTACTTTTTGAGCTGTTGAAATGCTCCTTTCAATTCTTCTGTCCATTGAAAATTTTAATTTTTTCTTAGAATTTTGAAGAATGGCAAGCACCTATCAGCCGATTTAGAAACAAATCGGTTGAGGGCGACAATTCGCCCAGTTAACTACTGAACTTCATGGATATTTCTGGGTGAACTCATTTTGAGTAGAGCCTGAATCTGATCCGGATTTGCTTTAATTCCTCATTTTGTTACCAAAAATTCTAGGAACTTTTCAGATAATACGTCAAAAATGCATTTGGAAAGATTTAACATCATTCGGTATTTTCTCAGAATGTTGAAAGCCTTTTCAAGGTGGGCGATGTGATTGGCTGCTTCGACACTCTTGACGAGCATGTCATCTATGTATACTTTCATGGTATTTCCAATCAGCTCCTTGAACATCTTGTTTACTAATCTTTGGTATGTTGTTCTAGCATTTTTCAGACCAAACGGCATGACTTTGTAGCAGTACAATCCTCGTTCCATGATAAATAAAGTCTTCTCTACGTCGGGGGAGAACATCTTGATCTGGTGATATCCCGAGAAGGCATCCATGAAGCTAAGAAGCTCATTCTTGGACGTTGCATCAACTATTAAATCAATTTTTGGCAAAGAAAAACTATCTTTTGGGTACGCCTTGTTGAGATCAGTGAAATCAACGCATACTCTCCACTTTCTCCCTTTTTAGGGGCAACGACAACATTGGCTAGCCATTCTGGGTAATAGGCTTCTTTGATGACATTGACTTTGATGAGTTTGGTCACCTCCTCTTCAATAACTCTTAATCGCTCGGGGGCGAATTTTTTTCTTTTTTGGCGAACTGAAGGATGTCCTGGATTGGTATATAATTTATGCACGACGACTTGGGGATCAATACCCAGGACATCACCTTGCGACCAGGCAAAGATGTCAAATTTTCTTTTCAAGAATTCCACTAAAGCGCAACGTAATTCGTTGGTAAGTTCAGTTCCGATCATAACGTGGTGATCAGGATATTCTTGGTGTATTGATATTGGAATAGTTTCCTTAAGGGGTTTGGTATTTTTGATTTCTCGGAGATCCATCAAGACAACCTGTTCCACCTCGTCCTTCAGAGGTTCTATCTCGCCATCATTGGTCGGTAATTGCTATTGGGCCTTCGGGGTTGGGGAGGTTTCAATCTTCATAGCTGAAATGAAACATTGCCTAGCCACTCTCTGGTCGCCTCTTACTTCGCCGATCACCGTTGAGGTGGGAAACTTTATTTTTAGGTGGTAGGTTGAGGTGATCGCCTTAGTCCCACCTAGAGTTGGGCGACCTAAAATTGCACTGTACGGGGAAGGACAATCTATCACCATGAAGTCTTGCCAAACGGTAGTTTGGCAAGGCTCTTTTTCCAAAGTTACTGGCAACTTAACCCATCCGAGCGGATGAGTCATATTTCCTCCGAAGCCCACCAAGGGTGTAAGAAAAAGGTGCAATTTATTGAGCCCTATCTTCATCTTTTCGAATGCCAATATGAATAGGATATCATCCGAACTACCATTATCAACCAAGATTCTTTGAATGTTGAAATTGGCGATGATGGCTAAAACAACTAAGGCATCATCATGAGGTAAGTGTAGACCTTCCAAATCATCATTGTTGAAGGTGATTGGTGGGTGAACATCGGTCATTGGCGAGGAGAGGTTATATACTTCTTCGGCCAACCTACTGGCACTTTTGGCATGCCTTTTCCTGGACGAATTTGAACTTCCCCCGGATCTAAATCCTTCATGGATCACTTGTATATCTCTAGCAGTTGGTCGGTTGTCGCCATATCTCCTTTTTGGTGAATTGGGTGGTGGGCGATCATTGACATACTTCTGGAGATATCCTTGTTTGATAAGGTCGGCTATCTGTTCTTTCAAATGAAAACAATCTTCTGTGTTATGGCCGTGATCTCGATGGAACTCGTAGTACTTGTTCTTATTTCTCTTTTGAGGATCAATTTTGATTTTCGAAGGTCACTTGACGAATTCTTCGTTCTTAATTTCTGTAAGAACTTGGGCAATTAGAGCGTTGAGAGGGCGTAACACCAATTCTATGCGGCGAGGTGGAGTACGGGGTCGCCTTTCGCTAGTCTGGAGGACGGACAACATTTCTGGGAAGTTTTTGGATAGGGAGTCGAATAATGGACCAGGGCGAAGTCTTTCCATCATTGCCATGACGACTACCTTGTCACTGGGATCTTCAACTTTCAATACGGCCTGGTTAAACCATTTCACATAATCCTTCAAGTTTGTTTTTTCCTTTTGGTGAATGGTGAAGAAGTGGGACGCATTTTTCTGCCTGATCCTGCAGCTCATGAAATTGGCAACGAATAGCCTACTCAGATCGCCAAAAGAATCAATGGTTCTAGAAGATAATTTCCGGAACCACGACCTCGCCAACCCCTTAAGTGTAGCGGAAAAAGCCTTACACATGATTTCGTCTGAGTACCCTTAGAGATACATTAAATTATTGTATGAATCCAGGTGATCCATTAGGTCTATTTTCCCCTTGTAGACTCCGAGTTGAGTAGGTATATTAAATCTGGACGATACCTTGGCTCTCATTGGTCTTTGGGTGAAAGGTGGCTCAGTTTGTCTAATAAAAGCGTCTAGAGTTATTGGAGCGTTGATCCCTGTGTTGATGTCATCTAGGTGGGCGTCTAGATCCCTGATCTTCTGAGATGTAGAATTGTCTCGGTGCCTAGGTAATTGATCGACCCGACGAGGAGACCTCCCTCTTCTGACTTCCTCACCTTCCAGTCCTGGAGTTTTGCTGGATGATCACAATTCTAACGAAGAGGAGCTCATTTCTCGTCGGTGGCTGGGACTAGGAGAATGCCGCCGCCTATCT
>BRYE01000019.1:12061907-12066907 GCA_030159115.1 Actinidia arguta var. hypoleuca
AATTTTAGATGTAAAAGTTGATTTTGAACTACAGAGACTACAGAGACAAGCTCGATGGTCGATTTATTTAAAAATCAAACAATTTTCTATTTTTTTGAACTATAGAGACAAGCTCGATGGTCAATTTATTTAAAAATCGAACGATTCAATCCGTGAACATCCTATTAACAACAACACATGCACTTATGTTTTGTAGTCCTAGTACGTTTGAGTTGTTACATGGTAATGGTTGAACAAATTATAATGATAGCGTGCGGTGCACCCACTATAGTAATGATACCATAGGACCACTAGTGATGACATAAGCTAGTCCACACTTGACATAAGGTGCATATTTCGAGAGAGTGATTCAGTATTTTAGCATTACGTTTACTGAATTATCTGCTCCGATGGTAGGGTCTAATTGCGGGGTGAAGTTATTACATACTATTATTATCCTAAATTAGCAATTAATTCAAACTCAAACATTCTCAAGTAATCAGTACTTTGGGAATTTAAATACAAAAGTCGATGGGTATGTTTTTCAAGTTTGAGCAAACAATACCCAGTATATGGAGTGTGCGTATATGTCACGACTAATATACAAGTCCACGACTTAACGTTATATAGTTAAATTATATAGTACTCGACAACGAGTGATCCAGAGTGTCTAGCTCCAGGAATCATCCATGAAACCATTTTTAACATTAAGCACTCTTCATTTTTCTATCTCCCCTATTAGATGAAATGAGACTCCCAAGTCCCAATTTAACACCTTTATTTAAGTCATTGTAAATGAAAATATAATTTTTTTTAAAATAAAAATGGTTTTCTGGTAAGTGCTAACCATGTCTTTTTAAAGGTGGTTGAAACATACATGAATTAAAAAACGTAAGAACTTTAATACACATTTCTCATATTGTAGGAGGATAAAATATCTTTCATTATTTCTGATCGAGCCATGAAGAGCGTCGCTGTCAGACTGTCGCTTCTTAGCAAGTTCAGCTAGCATCATCGCATCGAAACTCGGTCAGAGGATTTGACTAGGTAGCGCTTCCAAAAGCCCTACGGCATGGGTGAACTCCCATTAGGGCAAGTGGGGTCAATTGACCTTATTGAAAAAAAAAATTACACTACTATCTCTAATATAATTTATCATAAATATAATTTTGACTCCACAAAAAAATAATAATTTGTTCTAAATTCTATAAATTTTATAATTTTGTCCCAGCCGAACCTAAGTTTTAACAATTTTGATCCCGTTGAACCTAAGTTCTGACAATTTTGATCATGCTAAACATAAATTTTAAAAATTTTGACTTCACTGAACTAAGTTTTGGCTCCGTCCCTGTCTTAGGAGCATGACTGAGTCAGCAATCTACTCATAGGCATGGCAGTTGACGTGTCAAAACACGTCCTGAGTTGCATTCTACTTACTGAAGTGGTAATCGGAGCGTCTAGGCACGCGCCGAATTGTATTATAAAAGGTTAGGCCCTCTCACGGGTATGTAATTTCAGCTCACACGCTATACTCTCTCTCTTTTCTCTCTACATTCTTGGTCACTAACAGCTCTTGATGGGTTTTCTCTTCCCCACTGCCCCACACATATTTAATACATTTTCATAAACTTTTATAAGCATTTTATGAATATCAAAAGATCTTTTTACTATTTTTAAAAGTTACTTGTTATTTTCTCCTGCTTGCACCAATTTCAGTAACCGTGGACCACTCTAGCCACCGCGAGATCTTCTAGGTACTCTCTCACCTTTGGAATCCCTCTGATCTCCTCTTTTTGTACACTTCCGTGGACCCATCCAGACCCCCTCTGATCACTTGTTTTTACAAAACAAGTTTTTGAAGCCGTGCACTCCAAACTTTTTTTTTTGATATGTCGCATTAATTTAAAGAATAAGAGTAAAAAAAATTATATAATTTTAATAGTTAATTTTTTAAAATGATCAAATATTTTAAAATTGTAAGGGGATAAAATATATAAAGCCACAATCTGGTCATACTAGGGCGGGAGTCTTCGCTAGGGAGTCGCTGTAGAGCAAGCTCGGAGGCCCTCCGCTCCGGAGCCCGGTTCAAACGCTATTAAAGACAGTTGCCGTCCGAGTTAAGGATATCGCTACCACTATCTAGTAAGCTCGGAGTAATAACCGTACTAGAGCTTGAATGAGGGACAACGGCCGGCGGCAATCTCAAGGGATATTAGGAGACAGAAGATATCTAGCACGTCAAAGACTCTTTTGACAGCCCCCACTCTCGGGTGAAGATATCGGCGGCATGATGACGGGCTATTGGCTAGGCCATAAGGGCATGGCTGGGTTAGCTGCCTACTCACTGAAACAGCGGACGACGCGTATGAGTGCACGTCGTGCTGCAGTCTGTCAAGGAATAAGACAGTTAGTGCATCAAGGCACGTATCGAACTAGGCTATAAAAGGAGAACTGTTATTCTCACAAAGGTACGCGTTTTGGTGCCATCAGAACATAGATCCACTTTCTCTCTCTACATACACTTTCTCCGATTATCTAACTTGACCGTCGGAGAGTCGTTTATCAGAAATAGCTCTGGTGGCTGGTCTCACTATTCCTGTGCTACTGCTAAGGTGTCGCCGAGATCCTATCTAGTGCCCACTCCTTTGACCAGTTGGAGAACCACTGTAGATGTCTATATTCGATTTCCCTTCTATCATTCATCAAACCCACTATCCCACAAAAATATAATAAATAATAAAAATAAACGTGTTGGGATAATAAAGTAGTCTAGCCTCGTCGGAGATAATTTTTTTTATGATTTTTGGATATTTTAGTAAAGTTTTTTTTTGGTTCTGTTTGGAATAATATTTTTTAGCCATCTAGTCGGATTTTTTTTTGTAAATTTTATTTTGAGTGTTTAGATAGGTATACCAAAGAAAACTAGATACGTCAAACAACAAACTTGACTTTTTTTGTTTCACTTTACCTAAAAAACATAAAACTTGGTTCTGTTAGCTTCCCCCAAACAGGGCCTTGTGTAGAAAACGTGAGGTACGAGTGTCTTGGTGGGAAGGGAGCAAGCAGCAAAAGTCGGCAGAGAAAACCGGCCACACCGACACTCATGGTCCGGTCGGGTCAAATCGAAACGGGGCCCCGCATTTACCCGGTCAAAATCGATAACCTAAAAGTTGTGCACCCTTTTTGCGTGGCGGAGCTAAACGACGTGTATCTTTGATTGGTTTGGTTGGTGGAAAGTGGTGGTCGTAAGGCCATACGCTTTCCATGGCTACAGGGTGGGCTCGTCTCGTCCCCATCTTATGACTTCCCACGCTTGTCCATTTTCACTCACTGTGCTGACGAGGCCATCCTATTACGGATCAAGAGAAATTATTTAGTGCTTTCATAACAAGTCTTATTGGTACTCTAATTTTAAAACGATTAATTTAAGGGTGAATTACACTAACCACTTCTGAGGTTTAGGGTTAATACATAAAGTATTCCTGGCGTTTGAAAAATAACAGTGATCTCTCCTGAGGTTTGAAATTTATAACAGATTTTTCTTATTTTACACTAACCATTCCTGAGGTTCAGGGTTAATACACAAAACATCCCTTATATCATGGATGGACAGTGAACAAATAGTAAGGGTACTTTGTGTATTAACCCTAAACGATTAATTTAAACAGTAAAATTTATTATTATTTTATTTAAATTATAGTCAATAAATGCACACGTGTGGTGTATAATATTACTCAAAGAGTACCAAATAATATCCCCACCCGTCACGGGCATGGTTATATTTGGATAAGGCAGATTAATATGCTCTTCTCCAATACTCACGGGCCATTACTTCTTGTTCTATACATCGAGTATCGGATTACAATCTCTCTCTCTCTCTCAAATTATTTTGCATTTGTTGAGGTTATATTTGGGTAAGGCAGGTTCAGATACTCTTCTCTAATACTCACGGGCCATTACTTATTTTGCTTTTTTTGAGGTTATATTTGGGTAAGGCAGGTTCAGATGCTCTTCTTCAATACTCACGGGCCATTACTTGTGGTTTTATACAACTCGGATCGGATCTATGAGATGTTGACAAATTACAATATATCTCTCTTAAATTATTTTGCCTTTTTTAATATCTCTAGTTTAGTTTAGGGATGGCAACGAGACTCGTATCCATTCCATTTATAAAAACTCTCTCCCCATACCCCGTTCCAAAGCTATGATGGGATGATGGTTCAAATCTCATTTCCGTTTGAAACACCACCCGCTTACCCAGTCATTGGCCCCACCTAATCAAATATTTTTTTTTTGTTATTTTTGTAATAACTTTGAAAGCACTATTGTATAATGAAAATGCATAAAATTATAATAACTATAGTATTTACCTCAATTTGTATATGAAAAAATAAATATATATAACCAATCATAGAACACTAAAGTAGTTTCCTTAAACACCTTCAAAACAAGTTCAAACCCTAACTATACTTAAATAGGGATATTTTTATAATTTTATCTCTAATCGGGGCGGGTTGAGGTCCCGGAGACCTAAATCATAACTCACTCCAAACCTTAGCAGATTTTGAAAACCTATCACATACCCCTCCCCAAACCTAGTTTTTGCCACCCCATCTCTCTTTACTAGGGGTAGGTTACTAGGTTACTCCGTCCCACTGCCATCCTTGCTCTAGTTACGATAAACAGAAAACAAAATAAAAAATTCATTAAATTTAATAAAGTGCAAAATGGTGACAAGATGATACTAAAATGAGGCGAAAGAGGATAAAATTTTCTTCATAATTATCAAATTATGCCTTGCCAATATCACTGAGTCTTGGGTTCAGCATGTAGATTAGGGTTTTCATCTCATGTCCTTAGTTGAAATTTTCCCAATCAAAGATTCAAGTGTCAACACGAAAGTTGATAAGAAGAGTCTTTCCAACTTGCTTGAAAACGTATCCAAAGTTTAGATTCTGGATTTGAATTCCAACTTAGGGACAGATGCAAATTTTTAATTTTAGAAAGACGAATGTATA
>BRYE01000019.1:12069407-12076907 GCA_030159115.1 Actinidia arguta var. hypoleuca
AGGTATGATTCACACGCCACTTGAGAGTTATCCTAAGTTTTTAAATAATTTTTAATTAGATTGTTTTGGATTCTGGAATTTTGCTGGATTGATCTTGATTTGTGGATGTAACCGTCTTCCCCAAATTTCATGAAGGCCCGTTTGAAACAAAAATGATGTGTTATTTTTTTTTATAATTCGGTACTTAACCAAAATATTTATTAATTCGTGAGATCAATTCTACTATTCTTCAGCGGAGAGTAATTAAAATTGAAAAAAAATCTCATATAAATTGGACTAACTTAGAAATAGATAGCATCTTTAAGATTTTAAACTTGAGATATTTGAAGGAAAGAAACATCTAAATCACATGATTAGACAACCCCTAGGCGTTTGTAATAAAGGAGTTAAAATATCCAATCTTATTCCTGGGTAGAGCTCCATCGCGAATCACCACCAAACTGTCACTAAGTCCGATCGGCCACCCCCACATGGTAGCTCGTGCACCTGACACAACAACTATCTTGGAGGGATGTCTCTACCAAACACGGGGGCAATGTGTAACCTACATGTGAAGACTCCCTTTTTCCCCTCAACAATAATAAGAAAAGTATTTTTTTTTATTTACAAAAAGACACTTTTATTTTATGAAAAGAACCGAAAATATTAATTTGGTTTGTGTTTCTTTTATAAAATAAAATTACTTTTTCAATTCTTCTATGAAAGATAAATAAAAAATAAATAAAAATCAAAAATATTTATTAAAGACATAAATAATTCACGTAGATGTATTCTAAACCAGGCATAAAAAGTTTAAGTTATTAGGGATAAAAATTATTTATATTCTTGAGACCATGAGACACTTTTGAGATTTTTCGGTTTTTTTTTTTTTTATTGGGTTTGAGTAATAAAAAACCAAATTGTCGGACACGTGTGACAGAGCTATGATTACGAATATAGGATTGTGTAAACGTGTGAAAGAGCCATGCACATCTTCAACACATTTATTGGCTCGAAAACGGACCAAACAGAGCTATTTTCATTTCCCTTTAACAAAATTCTTAAAACTTTGTTTTATTATTTTCTTTATTCTCATATTGTATAACAACATAACTAAGTTAAATTATTTCTTTTATTATATATTTTTTTAAATCTTAACAAAATTCCTAAAATTTCATATTCTCTTGTAAAGAGAAATCGAAAATATATAAAAAAAAATTAAAAATCAAATCATCTAAAACTCAAGGTCTGGTTTGGAGGTGCGGTAGGTTTTAGTGATCTGCCTTTTCTTTATTATGTTTTGGAAACAAAACCTATGAAAATAAAATAAAAAAAATAGAAACAAAAAAAACAAGGAAGAACTAACATGAATTAAATTGGAAACTATGGATTCGAGGAGGAGGATATATGGTTATATTGCAAAAATGAGAAAAAAAAAAGAAAAAAAGAAAGAACACATGTCAATTCCGAGATTAATAATTAGGTGAGTTGAGACCTTGACATGTACTTACAAAAAATAAAAAATAAATAATTTAATGACTTGGTCAACCATCTTCTAGTCGTGTACGTAGCTGTATATACAAGGCAATATTCAATTTGAAAATGACTTGTATTACATAGATTAGACGAATCAAAAAAGTGGGAGGTATGCAGTTGTCAAAGGACGTGATCATTATCTGTTTCCAAAACTCTATTTTTAAATATTTTTAAAAACAACAACTATGCAACACGGAAAGAGAGTGAAATGTGAATATGGAAGGTTTCCATACTGGTGACCCGACCGACTTGACCCGACCCTAAGAGACAAAATTTTCATATAGAAATCGATGAGAGAATGACCCACAAACTTGTCTGTTACTATCGGAGGAGCGAAACATTGGCTTTTTAGCCTCTGTTTCTTGTCCTTGTTCGGATGCGTGCTCATATTGCCTTTTGGGTGAAGTGTTCATTCTTCAACGAGAATGCAAAATTACTGCACCGTTCTTGGGTGCTCGTAGTGGTTTTGTCTCTGACAAAACGAAACGACTCTCGGCATTTGATTTCTTTGCTCTCACATCGTAGCAAAACGCAAAGCTTAGTACTGTAAATTGCAAAATCTTGTGAACTGTGGAGTGTTTGAATACACGTTGTGCCAGAAGTCATTAGGCTAAGGGCACGTTTGTCTATTGTCACGCATTGCTTCGCCCACTCACCCCGTGACTTGCCATGGGCCAAGTGAAGGTGGGCGGATAGTACTAATTAGGATTTGAGGTTCGTGTTAGTACCTACACTTTTGGAATGCTATTTTGGTAGGCTCACATAGGGATCACATTTATAATTCGAAGCATTCATTTTGTAGAATTTGTTAAGCATATTATTTATGCAAAGAAATAGGTCAAATGAAAATTACTGGTCACATAATTCGAGCAAATTTGTTTTTAAACAAATGTATGACAGTTAGTATGACTATGAGAATAAACCTTAAAAAAAATTCGATGGTATGGTTATTGATGTCTAATTAATTTAATTTTTTACATAGATTATATGCAAAACGAATCTACAAAATAAATGGTGATGAGCCAGTTATAGCCTACCAAAAATGCAGTACACCCCAAATTCTTACGATTGATAGTATATTAAGGGCATGTTTGTTTTGGAGATAAGAATAACGGATTGGATTATAAATCATGTGGAATCACTAATATAGTGTTTGTTGACTCCTTTTGAGATTGGATATGTAATCTGATAAATTTATAATTCATCAAATTGACTGAATTTGTAATATCCCCCACCCCCAATTATTACAAATTCAAAGGATATGAATTAGTTCTAAAGTTACTAAAATAACCATAAAATATTTAAAATTACTAAAATACGATACTACGATTTATTCAAATTATTTTATTTTTAAATACGAATTTTTTTAGCAATGATCATGTATATATAAAGTCATGTATTTATTTAAATCTTGTCACGTTTTGGATAAACATGACCGGACACGTAAGCAATACGCTAATAAAAGAAAATCAAACTAAAACAAGATGACAAAAGTAACCCCAAAATTCACAATCAACAACAATGCAATAATTCCAAGTGTAATACACCCCAAATCCTTACGTTTGATAGTATATTAAGGGTATGTTTGTTTTGGAAATAAGAATGACGGATTGGATTACAAATCATGTGGCATCACTAATATAGTGTTTGTTGACTCCTTTTATGTTTGATATGTAGTCCGATTGATTTGTAATCCATCAAATTGGCTGAATTTATAATAAACCCCCCCCTTATCACAAATTTAAGGTGTATGGATTAGTTCTAAAGTTACTAAAATAACCATAAAATATTCAAAATTACTAATATATGATGTTACGATTTATCCAAATAATTTTATTCTTAAATACGATTTTTTTTAGCAATAATCATGTATATATAAGGCCATGTATTTGTTCAAATCTTGTCACGCCCTGAATAAACATGACCCGAACTTGTAAGCAATATCCTAATAAAAGAAAATCAAACTAAAACAAGATGACAAAAGTTTCTCCAAAAATTCATAATCAACAACAATGCAATAATTTCAAGTGTAATTATTTCCAAAAGATTATACTCTCCATGAGTTATCACATTACAAAATTATGTATGATAGTACATGGACGACGCCCACACCGGGCCAGAAATATAACAATAATATATTCTCAAAATAAGACACATAAACAACATTTATGTGTCTCAAGGACCAGAATGATTTTCGGTACCTGATATTTATTCAATAGTAAATATAAGTTATCTTAAAATAATTTAATAATAGGCTTGATATCTCAAGCCAAAATCATAATACGTATGTATAATATAGAAAATATGATACGATACGCTATACATCCATTCATATAAAGATACACTTTTTCGATTTATAATTTCTAAAATCGATAAGTTATCAAGTTTTTCAATCGTTCTCAAAATATTAATCCAATTATTTCAAATAACACATCTAGGCTAGTACATAAATCGGCCTTATCATGCACCGAGCACGTGAGATAATATCCGGCCAACTTCTAGACTACTAGTTAAGTGCTTTGGTTTTTCCTGCCGCGCAGGTTTTTCAATTTCTCACCACAGACTTATTCTAAGTCATCTTATTCTAGGTATACTAATGTACCAAATTCGGCACTATCTAGAGTGTTATTTCTAAAACGAATTTCAAGTTTTAAATATACATAGAATTTACATTTGCCAAGAATTTTAGTACAAACAACACAAATGTGCAATATATCAAAATCATCAATATAAGTCATTATTGAGACAATTCAAATGTATTTACTATCAAATATTTTCATAGACAATCAAAGCAGGTGAGCACTACCGATAGACAGGATTCTAGAGGCAAAAGTGTAATATTCATTACCAGTAGTGAATTCGAGTACTACCGATAGATAGAATTTCAGGGACAAAATAATAATATTCACTACAGGTAGTGGGTTCGAGTACTACCAGTAGATAGGATTATTGAGGCGAAATTATAATATTCACTACCTGTAATGGATTCAAGTACTATTGATAGACAAGATTCCAGAGGCAAAATAATAATATTCACTACCTACACTTTTGGAATGCTATTTTGGTAGGCTCACATAGGGTTCACATTTATAATTTGAAACATTCATTTTGTAGAATTCGTTAAGCATATTATTTATGCAAAAAAATAGGTTAAATAAAAATTACTGGTCACGATTCAAGCAAATTTATTTTTAAAGAAATGTATGACAATTAGTATGAGTATGAGAATAAACCAAAAAATAAAATATAATTCAATGGTATGGTTACTGATGTATAATTAATTTAATTTTTTACATAGATTAAATGCCAAATGAATCTACAAAATAAATGGCGATGAGCCAGTTATAGCCTACCAAAAATATAGTACACCCCGAATCCTTATGATTGATAGTATATTACGGGCATGTTTGTTTTGAAAATAAGAATGACGGATTGGATTAAAAATCATGTGGCACCACTAATATAGTGTTTGTTGACTCCTTTTGAGTTTTGTATGTAATCCGATGAATTTGTAATCCATCAAATTGACTAAATTTATAATACCCCATTTTATTACAAATTTATGGCGTATGAATTAGTCCTAAAGTTACTAAAATAACCATAAAATATGCAAAATTACTAATATATGATGTTACGATTTATCCAAATGATTTTATTCTTAAATACGATTTTTTTAAGCAATGATCATGTATATATAAGGCCATGTATTTGTTCAAATCTTGTCACGCCCCGGATAAATATGACCCGGACTTATAAGCAATATCCTAATAAAAGAAAATCAAACTAAAACAAGATGACAAAAGTAACCCCAAAATTCACAATCAACAACAATGCAATAATTCCAAGTGTAATACACCCCAAATCCTTACGTTTGATAGTATATTAAGGGTATGTTTGTTTTGGAAATAAGAATGACGGATTGGATTACAAATCATGTGGCATCACTAATATAGTGTTTGTTGACTCCTTTTATGTTTGATATGTAGTCCGATTGATTTGTAATCCATCAAATTGGCTGAATTTATAATAAACCCCCCCCTTATCACAAATTTAAGGTGTATGGATTAGTTCTAAAGTTACTAAAATAACCATAAAATATTCAAAATTACTAATATATGATGTTACGATTTATCCAAATAATTTTATTCTTAAATACGATTTTTTTTAGCAATAATCATGTATATATAAGGCCATGTATTTGTTCAAATCTTGTCACGCCCTGAATAAACATGACCCGAACTTGTAAGCAATATCCTAATAAAAGAAAATCAAACTAAAACAAGATGACAAAAGTTTCTCCAAAAATTCATAATCAACAACAATGCAATAATTTCAAGTGTAATTATTTCCAAAAGATTATACTCTCCATGAGTTATCACATTACAAAATTATGTATGATAGTACATGGACGACGCCCACACCGGGCCAGAAATATAACAATAATATATTCTCAAAATAAGACACATAAACAACATTTATGTGTCTCAAGGACCAGAATGATTTTCGGTACCTGATATTTATTCAATAGTAAATATAAGTTATCTTAAAATAATTTAATAATAGGCTTGATATCTCAAGCCAAAATCATAATACGTATGTATAATATAGAAAATATGATACGATACGCTATACATCCATTCATATAAAGATACACTTTTTCGATTTATAATTTCTAAAATCGATAAGTTATCAAGTTTTTCAACCGTTCTCAAAATATTAATCCAATTATTTCAAATAACATATCTAGGCTAGTACATAAATCGGCCTTATCATGCACCGAGCACGTGAGATAATATCCGGCCAACTTCTAGATTACTAGTCGAGGGCTTTGACTTTTCCTTTCCCACCCGTGCGGGTTTTTCGATTTCTCACCACGGACTTATTCTAAGCTATCTTATTCTAGGTACACTAATGTACCAAATTCGGCACTACCTAGAGTGTTATTTCCAAAACGAATTTCAAGTTTTAAATATACATAGAATTTACATTTGCCAAGAATTTTAGTACAAACAACACAAATGTGCAAGATATCAAAATCATCAATATAAATCATTATTGAGACAATTCAAATGTATTTACTATTAAATATTTTCATAGGCAATCAAAGCAGGTGAGCACTATCGATAGACAAGATTCTAGAGACGAAAGTATAATATTCATTACCGGTAGTGGATTTGAGTACTACCAGTAGACAGAAAACTAGGGGCATAATAATAATATTCACTACAGGTAGTGGGTTCGAGTAATACCGGTAGACAGGATTATAGAGGCGAAATTATAATATTTTCTATTGGTAATGGATTCGAGTACTATCGGTAGACAAGATTTCAGAGACAAAATAATAATATGCACTACTAATAATGGATTCGAGTACTATTGGTAGACAGGATTCCAGAGACAAAAGTGTAATAGTCACTACCGATAGTGGATTCGAGTACTACCAGTAGATAGTGTTCTAGAGACGAAATCAAAATATTCACTACCAGTAGTGGATTGAGAATTACCGATAGATCGGCTATAAACAGAACATTTCCAGCATCGTAGATTCACTATTTCTCATAGAATAAATTATGTTAGTTTTTCATGTGAGGGGTTTAATACCCAAAATAATGTCTCAATAGAAGTACTGAATCTAATACCTCTAGCTCTAATCCCAATGCCCAGGCAAAAGATAATGCAATGAATGAATGCGATGCTCCCATGTTGATGAGAACACGAGCCCAATAATTAAATACAAGGAAAGTACCTCGTACGATAAATGCATCAATTTTTGGCTCCTACAATCCTTGAAGGTCCAACTGTTGATGTCATCGCATAAACTCACCCCTGAGTCCTCTGACCCTATTGACCCCAAACCTGTGGTCCAGACTAATAGGAAGACTGAGTCGATGTAAATGCTGGGGTGGCCCTCAAGGCCTGAACTGACTGCGTAGGCTGTTGAGATCTTGTCGCTCCTTGATTGTTCTTCCTCTATGTACATTTCCG
>BRYE01000019.1:12089407-12091907 GCA_030159115.1 Actinidia arguta var. hypoleuca
CTAAATTTTCTACTAAAATCAACAACCATTAGTATTTTTAACTCATTTTTTCATATTTTAGATTAAAGTAAAAATTTTGAGATTTTTTAACTATGCCAAACAGGTCAATTTATCTAGAATAATTAATTTTAGGAGTTTTTAGAATAAGGTTATGTTTTCTTAGAATAAGTTTCGGTCAAAAAAGTGTAATAAAATAATTTTGCATATTTCCAAAAGCAAGCAGTAATATCCTTTAGCCACACGTCACCTATAGTTGTTGCCCGGCCCCTACTGGTCCTAGAGGAATTCAATTGCAAATTTCTAGTAAATCTTGGCAACTTTGCTTAATGCATTGAACCGAAGGACAAATGTTGTAAATGGACCAACTCCTCTCTGTACCCCTCCTACATACCCCTTTTATGGGCCCACGCCTGAGCAGACTCTGATAATTTGAATCGCCCATCTTTTGAGGCCCCATTGAAAATTATCCGCAAAAAGTTAATTTTATTGAATATTTATAAATAAATAAATAAAAATATTTTAGTTTATAAAATACATGATTTAATATTACAAAAAAAAATTAGATTTGTTCTTAGGTTTATAGATATTTGATAAAACTTTTTTTTGATTGAATAAATTTTCACTACTAGATTAACAGTTCGGATCATCTGTGTTGTTGGAAATTGGGTTGTGTCGGGTCGCTCATGTGGGCATGACGCATGCCCATACCCATAACCCATGTGTTTGAATTAAATAGGGGGTGGGGGAGAGTTGGTTATTAAGATAACCTCTCCCAAATATTATATATTTTAAGACTCCTCATCTATAAACGTACGTAATCTACTGAAGAAGAATACACAAAATAAAATATACGGTATTCATAAAAAATACATATTTTCTCTCTCTACAGTTCTCTTTGTTAAACATAGAATAGAAGAGACTTTTGAACTGTGAATTAGAAACAATGCTTGTATCGTAGTACTATTTATCGCGAGTTTGTAATCTCCTTCAAATCTCGTGATTTAACCTCGAATTTATTTCGATTTAAGGTATTAAATCATTACACTGGTCAAAATATTTAAAACCTACAGTGGTATCAAAACCCAATAAGTTATTTCCGGCTTAAAGATATGCATATATAAATATTTTTTATAAGATTTATATTTGCATGTTATAATGGTGATTTTATAAAATTAGTTTTTTTTTCACTATTTATGGTTGCTTTTTTTTTTGCTACAATATTTTTTGCATAATGATATTTACCAATTTAGAATCCTGGTCCCGCGCGATACGATTCCAATGATATATTACATGTGCCCCAGATTCTGTGACAATTCATTTCGACAGCATGGTTGCACTTGCTTACGCTAAGAACCCGAAGTTCCCTGGACAGACCGAACATATAGACATTCGTTATAACTTCACCAGAGACATTGTTACGCATAAGGGCATAATCTTGGAGTACAATTTTACGAGCCACATGATATCAGATCCCTTAACGAAGTCTATTACTGGAGATGCCTATCTCGGCCATGTTAGGGCCTTAGGTCTTCGTAGACGGTCATAGATGTATTGGTTGCTATTTATTTTGGGGCATTGATTTATTGGTGTACTTGTTTTGGGATATTTATACTGTTTACTAACTTCTTCAAGCTTCTTCTTGGTGTACTCTCCAAGCTTCTTTTTAAAAATTTACTATCTTCAAACTTGCAGGTGCTTGACAACTTTTACAAATATTAGAACTCTTTCTAGTTTTCAAGAGACTTCATCTCTTGGGAATTATAATCACTTATAGTGATCCTTTTAACAAGGTACAATAGTTGAAGTAACTCTTAGCTTATTAACTCTAGATTAAATATGAATACAATGAAACTCTCTTGTCTAGAGTGATCTAGCTCTCACAAATCAAACTCTCAATTAATGATGAATGGATTGAAGTATTGAATACAATTGATTCTAGAATTTTATGGCACTTCAATACCTCTCCAACAACCACAAGGGTTGAATTTATAGGCCAAAAATTTATTAGAGTCGTAGTATTTAATGCTTCTGATCTAGCCGTTCTGATTGAATCCCAATCGTTGGATCTCGATTTGGACGTGCAAGATCAGAACTTTCAAACTTCGGTCAACTGAACGTTAACTTCTGTTGAGTTTAAACTAGATTTTCAGTAGCTCGCTCTTTTTGTCTACTGAAGGACTTAGAACTTAGGTCGAGGGTTTTTCACTTTCGGCCGACCGAATGTCAACTTCGGTCGACATAGTTCTTCAATTCCAGAAAGCACTTTGTTGTTATGTTTCAACTTTGGTTGTGCCTTCTTCGACTTCGGTCGACCGAATGTAAACTTTGGTCGTATTTGAACTGTATTTCCAGTGAACAAACTTCTGTCAGTTGTAATTTGGTTGTGCCTTCTTTAGTCTTCGATCGAGTGAATGTGAACTTCGGTCATGACTTCACTGTGTTTCTAGTGATCAATTCTGTCAAGAGTTTGTCTTGTTATAGTTTGGTTGTGATTCATCAG
>BRYE01000019.1:12104407-12106907 GCA_030159115.1 Actinidia arguta var. hypoleuca
TTTTATGTGGCCAATGTTTAAGTTTTTTTAGTGTTTGATATCGATCATGGATCCGACTCAAAAAAAATTCTTCCATTACTAGCACATTATGAAAGAATCATATTTTCAGTTACTCGAGTAAAATCCACTACCAAAATCAAAGATCAAAAAAACATTTAAGACATTTTTATAATAAAAAAACTATAATATATATATATATATATATATATATATATATATATAATGATCCTAGGTGGCACTAAGATCTTTCAAGGAGTTTAGGCGAACTCAGTACTGATCATGATAGGTGTTGGCGATGTGATCTCTCATGGCAACGTGACCACCTAAGATCATTAACAGGTTGGAGAATTTTTTCCTCATCAGATGTCCCCTACTCGATGTGCCGTGGTGACACACTTGGCATCATCGAGTAATGAGATATGGGGTGTAAATGGATGATGTAAGTACATAATGATGGTGTGCCCTAGTTGGGTGACATGTGGAGGTACATTGATGGTGGAGCATCTCTTCGCCTCTAGACGACGGTTTTTACCTCAAAATTCAAAGAGTCACGTGATCCCGACTGTTGAAGCAAATAGATTTCAGCCCTTGATGCTCATAAATAGGGGGTTCCACCATACAACGTGCTCTTCTGTTGCCAATGATAACGAAGTATTGCTTTTGCTTTTGCTCCAACGATCATAAATGGATCAAAATGGATGGGATGATCAGGTGAATATCTTTGGTAAGTAAAGTTAAGTTTACCAGATTTTTTAACTGTATTGATTTTTGAGTTGTTTGGTAACATTTTAACTATTTGATAAAAAAAATAGTTTTTTAGTTTTTATTGACGAGAGCAGTCTAAAAATTTAATAGTTTTAATCTAATTTAAGAAAAAAAACACAAAAGACAAAAAAAAAAATCAATTAAGCTAATTTTTTGTCTTTAGTCATTTGTTTTTCAAATTTAAACAAAACTTTTATATTTTCTATTTCCTTTTGCCAAGACCAATTAAAAAGTATAAAATTTTAATAATAATAAAAAAATTACTAAACATCAAAAACTCGGCAATTTAATCTGATAAAGATCTCGCCAAACAAGTCTTTCTCAAATTTGATGCCAATGAGTTTGCATTAAAAAAGAGCGAGGTCGGTATGCAATGGGCATGTCCCAACAAAATAATGGATCTGTCAAGTGCTCTTTGTGTGCACTTCAATGTTATCCATGTGCAATTTTTTTCTGGTTAATTAAATTTAAAATGATACAAATATCAGCCTAATATCCCGATAAAGATTGTGTGTGTATGTGTGTGTGTGTCTCTCTCTCTCCTACCTGTCTTCATCTGCACAACTCAATTTGATAATTAAATAGAGAAGAAAGAGATGGGTTCCAAATTATTGGGGTTGAATATCATTAAAAATTGAAAAAAAAAAACAGTACCCATTAAAATCACAATCAATTAAAAGGACCTGGATATTTTTGAAGTCCAGGTAATGGATTACACAGTTGCACTTCAAAAATCATATTGATCAATACAGTTTTAGCATGTTAGAATTATTTTATAACTTAATAAATAATTGAATCTATTTATCTTGATATAAATTGATATTGATCGCCTATTAATTCATATCCGATTAACGTGATTTTAATTACAATATTATAATTCTTGATGAGACTGACAATATAAAAATAATTTGGATCGTTCTAAAGTCGCATTCGCCTCCCTTCGTACACGGGAACTGACAGTCGAATGCCGCTCCAATATACAACTTATAATCTTAAAAAGTGTCTTCACATTTTACGATAGGTGGATAATGGGCTGCCAAATCTTTATCAAAGTTGTCCATAAATAAATCATAAAGTAATGTTGTAGTAAGAGATTGAAAAGAGTAATTATTAGGATATATTCATCAAATTATTAACAGAGTTCATAACCCTTTTTTACTAAGAGTATCCACGTTAAGTTGACTAAAAATAAAAATATTGGTTAATTAAGCAATCAAAATACAAAAAATAGTTCACATCAAATTAGTTAAAACAACTTACAAAAATAACTTTGCTGCAATGCCTTGACAAATTTGACTATTCACTATTCACTAGTCACATGCTATTTAAAATATAAATTATATTTTTCACCCCTATATACTTTACTAAAATATTTCTTTTAGATTCTTTCATTTTTAATTTTATCAATTAACTTCTTAAACTTAGTTATTTCATTCGTATACCGTTCAATTAAAAATATATGGATTGTAAAAAATATAACCGTCTATACTTTTTAAAAATATCACTGTTTGAATAATACTTATGTTTTAAAAATATGATCATTTTAAAAATATATCCTTTAGAAAATATCATTGTTGAAATTATGTGACTATTTTAAAAATATGACAGTTAAATAAAAACCTTAAAAATAGAATGAATAAATAATATTCTAATGCAACAAAATTAGAATAGAGATACTGACGGGGTTAGTGTTTAAAAAGTGACTAGATAAAATAGCATTGATATTTTTTGTGTT
>BRYE01000019.1:12111907-12114407 GCA_030159115.1 Actinidia arguta var. hypoleuca
AAGAGAAATTATTTCCTTTGCACAAGTGATTAGCCAACGGGAGCTGCTCCGTGCCCCCTCTCTGACATAAACCCCTCCCGACTTCACACCCAAAATTACGATTATGACCCCTCTTTGTTTCCTTCGACTGCTCTCTCTCTCTTTTAAGTCTTTTTTTTTAATTTTTTTTTCTTTTCAATTTTGTGTATTTTTTTTAGTTTTGTTTCTTTTGTTTTCATTATTTTTTTTCATTATTTTTTATAATTATAATCTTTTATTTATTTTTTAGTTGTAGATTTTGAGTCATTATTTATAAAAAATTTAAAAAGTATAAAAATATGGATCTAAATATTGATTTATCTATGTTCAGGGAATAGTATATGTAATAATACACAAAAAAAATACATAAAAATATAAATTTTAATCAATATTGCCTCCAAAAATTAAATAAAAAAATTAATAAAAAAATAATAAACAAAATTAATTAAAAAATAAATAAAACTAATAAACAAAACTAATAAAATAAAAGAAACAAAATTATATAAAAAGGGAGTTAATTGAAAAAAAAACGCAGCTAAAAAAAATAAAAGGGTTAACTAAAAAAAGGGAGGGAGGGAGGGAGGGAGGGGGGGGTAATTGGGCTGGGGGAGAAGGAAGAAAAACAATTTATGGCATAGGGGTAGAAGGGTAAAATCACGGGGGGACAGGGAGGGGGGCGCTGTCAGGGGAGGGGCGCGTAGCAATTTGCTTAGCCAACCTATTTATGGAAACAATATTCTATTCAAAATAATAGTGATTTATGGAATTCTTAATCTCTATTGACGTGAATTAACATTATTGAAATTACCCATCTAAGAAAACATTACTGACATTAGTGTTGAAAAGATAATGGAAAAATGAAATTAATTTATGGGCCAAACAGAAAATAATGGTATAATTAAGGTAGATACAATCCCTCATTTTATTTATAACATTCCGATTTTTGTTCCTAGTTTGGGTTAAATGCTAGTACATTTAATAAATAAAATATATCTTTTTTCTTTTTATATAAAGGAGTCGCTGTATTGGTATGAAATTTTAAGGGAAGTCAGTAAAATTTATCAAAATAAAAAAATGGGACTATTTTTTTGGGTCCAAATAGATCACCTCATTATTTGCAATTTTTTTTTGAAAAATTACATAAAAAAAACCTAGGGTTTAACTATTATAACAAATTAAACTTTATAGTTTTAATCTAATAACAATTTAAATCATCCGCTACTATTCGTCTACCTAAAATAACGGAATCAACTACTTCCCGTATAAAATGCACTGAAACCACATCGTGTGAAATTGTTTTCGTGCATTTTGAGTGGAAATCAATTAGTTCCACTATCTCCAGATAGATGGAGATTAATAGATGGTTTAGATTTGTACCATATTAAAATTATAGGATTTGATTTATTATAATTAATACTATAAGGTTTAATTCGTTCACATGGACAAACTCTGTTTTTTTTTTTATGTAATTCTCTCAATTTTTTTCTTCCCATTACACCCACCAAGATTTTCCCCACATTCAACCTTCCCAATTCTAATCTAACTCTATCCCTAGCCATACACCCTGGCCCCCACCGGCCACCTCCCTAGTGGCAGAGGCAGCTAAGGCCGAGAGGGAGCAACTGCCCCTTCAAGTTTGGAATTTTTATTTTTTTTATCTATAGTTTTAAATTTTTTTCTAATTTGCCCCCCTCAAAAATTATAAATATCCCCCCAAATTTTTTTCAATGGCTGTTTTCTTGAATAAAACTTTTAGCTCCGCCACTGCACGTCCCCATGATCTTTCCCCACCGCGATGAACCACCCCCTCCTGCACTCAATCCCATTGCCTCCCTCCTTCCTCTCCCTAACACCCCCCACTCCACCCGTTCGAAAACCCTCACTAGTGTGGCGAGGAAATAGAGGGCTGGTTATTAACGGATGACTCTTGAATCTTGATTTGTTCGGAACTTTTAATAATGTTGGTTTTGATTTGGTGTGGTTATTCTATTTTATTTTTTTCGGGTTGAAGTTGACAGCAAGGTACAAGTGACCAATGAAAAGAATCCACGTGGATTGAAGAATTTTCCTCCGTTAACGACATAGGATAGGTGGATGGAAGGTTGGGAACTCGGGCTTGATCTCATATCAAAATAGCAGGGCTTAAATTGAGTAAATTAAAAATTTGGAGTTTAATTTGAAATTAGGGATAAACCTTGGGGTTTATTTTGTAATTAACCCCAAAATAATAAAATTCTTTAAAGTTAAATTTTTCTGTTATTTCCTTTCATTGGGTGTGCATAGTTATTGTTTTTGTTTTAAGTTAATATTTTTTTATTTTTTCTTATTTTTCCCTTTGTCTTTTACAGAGGAATTGAAAAATTTTATATATATATATATATATATATATATATATATATATATATATATATATATATATTTTAAAATCCATTAAAATCTAAAGTAATCCAAATGAATTTTTCATAATAACCCAGAACAACTG
>BRYE01000019.1:12149407-12156907 GCA_030159115.1 Actinidia arguta var. hypoleuca
GTGCCTGTACGCGCTGACTGCTGTGTCAGTGAGTAGGCGGTTGACCCATCCATGCCCCTACAGCGTGGCTAATAGCTCATGATCAACTACCAGTGTCTCCATTTGGACGTGTGGGCTGTCAAAAAGAACTCTGATATGCAAGTCTTCTTCTATCCCCTGACATTTCTTGGGAATACTGATGGCCATTGGCCCTCGTCCAAGCTTCCAACGCAGTTATTGTTCTGAGCTTGCTAAACAACGGCACCTCAGAGGTAACGATGGCCTTAGCTTGAACGGCATTTGTCGTCTTTGGTAGTGACTTCTTCGAGCTCCGGCGCAGAGGGCCTTCAGGCTCACTCTGTAACGGCAGTTGACGGAGACCTCCACCCTAACAAGGCCAATGTGGAATAGTGTCGGCACCGAGCTCCAGCACAGGGAACCACTAAGCTTATTTTATAGTGACAGTTTGGCAAAGGTTCTTGCCCCAACAAGCCCAGATTACATCATTGTATAATTTGTCCCATTACACTATCTTTTTGCCATGTTACTTGAACAAAATGTGGTTGAATATTTGTTGTACGCATGTGGAATCCCTTCTTTTGTTCAATAACAACTTAGTCTAGTACTAGTAATATGTTGGGTAAAACAAACTCACTTTACCTTCTATTATCCAGATCAATCACACACACAAAAGACAATAAAGATTTACGTAATTCAGCCAATAATGTCTATGTTAAGGGAGAAAAATTAATAATCCACTAATTGAATGAAGGGAATTACAAAAGGAAGAGATCCACTTTCTCTATTCTCTCTCTCTCTCTCTCTCTATCAATCACCTCTCCTCTTAGCCACCTCTCAACTCCTCTAACCCTAATTCTCTCTACCATTTACTATTTATAAAGCAAAACTAGAGTTAGGAACAAAGTTTAGGCTTGGGCCCAAAAAGTGTGAGCTGGACTCAATAATCTTCCCCTCCAACTCACTAGAAGGTAATCAGATGTCTTTAAGTTGTCTATCCTGATAGCTTCTGATTCAGCTTTTCCATAATATCTGTAAGATAGCATTTGAGAGATCTCGTCCTCATCAACAGGCTACTCCACTTCCCACCGAAGTGTATGCACTTTCTCACCGAGGTACCCAACACCCCTCACTAGGGTGTGCCGCAAAGTACATCACTTGGCGAGGTGCAGTGGCTCCATCTCTCGTCCCTTGTGCACACAACTGGAAAGATCACCACCGCACATTTAGAAGGAAATGATTTAACGAGAAAGATTCCAGCAAGTTTGGGCCGGTTGTTGAACCTTAAAGTATTCTATCTCAGGTATTGCAATTCTTATGAAGGAGGAATTCCACTTGAGCTTGGACAATTGAGCTCATTCCAAGTCTTGGATACTGGACGTTTTAATTTATCTGGTGAGATTCCAAAGACTTTGGGAAATTTGAAGATGCTAGAGCATTTGTATCTCCAATTCAATTCTCTCAAAGGTCATATACCTTCTGAACTATCTGGTTTGGTCAATTTGAAGTTTCTAGACCTCTAGGTGAATGAACTCAGCGGTCAAGTAACCCAGACTAGTTTGTCGGAATTAAAGAACCTAACGTTACTTAGTCTATTCAAAAACTAACTTCACGGTCCTGTTCCGTCTTTCCTATGTGATATTCCCAATCTTGAGGTCTTACAGATATGGGAAAACAACTTCCCATTCGAACTTAAAAAAATATCAGCCAAAAGGGAAGCTGGTTTTACTTGATGTCACTTCAAACCAACTCACCAGAACAATTCCTCGCCGTCTGTGTGGAGAGGGGAAATTGGAGAAGTTAATTCTAATGGGAAACTACTTTTGGGGACCGATTCTTGAAGAACTCGGGGAGTGTGAATCACTTGAGGGGGTGAGAATCACGAAGAATTTGTTCAATGGGAAAATTCTTGCTGGGCTTTTCAGATCGCCGTTGTTTAGTGTTCTTGACATCAGCAACAACCACTTCACTGGAGAGTTTCCACGTCAGATGTCAACCGACAAGTTTGAATTTCTCGTGCTTTCTAACAATTTCCTCTCTGATGAAATTCCTCATGCGATGGGAAATCTGGTTAGCTTGACGACTCTATGGAAACGAATAGCTTTTTCTGGTGAGATTCCAAAGGAAATCTCCAATCTAAAGAAGCTTTCAGTGATTGACATAAGTGGAAACAACATTATTGGTCATATTCCAACTTCAATAAGTGATTACCCGAAACTAAGCTAGAACCACAATCTTTGCTTACCGAGCAACCCGTCATGCTCATTGCTGCTAGAGATTCCTAGAAGGCAATCAAAGTCGTTTAGTACAACAAAGGTGGTGATTATTATGGTAATTGTATTGGTACATTTGTGCTGTTGGTGGTTGTTACGTGTATGGTGATCTCCAAAAGGCGAAGGCTTCAAAAACCGAGTAGAAGCTGATAATATGCCAACGGCTTAGTTCCAAAGCAATCTCAGACTCTTTGAGAGTGCTTTATCATAAAAGTAATATATCGTATATGCTTGTGCTTATATTATAGTACCATTTGCTGGATGCTTTCAGTCTCAGTTGATTTACATTGTTATTGAAGTAAATTTGAAGTGTTAGTTTCCATATATGAGTGAAAAATCTGTACATGTTAATGCTTTCGCTTGATAGAAATTGAATGATACGTAACTGTCTTCGCTCCCAGAAGTGAATTATTTACCGCAAGTGTATGGATCGCGAAGTAGTAATAAACTCTAAGTAAGAGTATCGATCCCACGAGGAGCAGTGCCAAGGTAATCACAAGATAACTAAAACACTATAAATTAATCCTAACTCTATCCTAATTTATGCTTCAAAAAGAAGAAAATAAAAATCTTGTATTTTAGTTGTGTTTTTTTTTTATTGATTTAAATTAAATCTAAATTATGAAAGCAATTAAACTGATTTAAAATTGATATTAAAAACAACTTAGAATTAATTGATCCAACCAATCAAGTTTCTCGGAAATCCAATGGAGGTTTCGTATAACTCAAATCCTTCGATTACGTCGTGAGTCTCGGATTCGAAAAAATTTAGATTTTAAAAATACTTATTCTTACAATCTTCAACTTCTAAAATAAATCTGGTTAATTTAATCATGGTCGTGCATCATCGATTCGCGCATCACATATACTGAATTCAACTCACGCATAAACGTTACAAGGCAACATATATACTGAGTTAGCAATTCAGGCATATGCGTTACCGAACATAATAGGACGCCAAAATTTTCGAAAGTATTTAGAATGAATAATAATAATAATAATAATAATAATAATAATAATAATAATAATAATAATAAAAATCAGAAAGATCTAACGATGGACAGTATTTTACCTCCATTAGTCATTCTCGATTCCCGGCTATGGAAAATAAATAATTAAATATAAAAAATATTCTAAAATATAAGTACTGATATAAATAATTAAAAATTAAAGAATATAAATTAATGGTAAAAAAATTATAGAACAACGCGCATAATTGAATAAAATCGGAAATCTAATGTAAATTGAATGTAATCAATTACAAGAATTATTGAAAACTATGAAAAACTAATCTAGTAGGCTGTAAAAACCCTAAAAAGTAATGTCCCGTTCATAAAATCGTAAGAAAGTATATATAGGCTACACAATATGAGTCCTAACAGGATTAGAATTCCTATCCAATTTTCTTCTTATCCGTGTATTTCATCTCAATTTTTATCACTTTAGATATCGATTTAGCCAATTCTTATCATATACAAAGTTGTAGACCTTGAAGTCTTCTTTTCAACGCATCAAAAATCAGATCAATCGAACATCTGAGTAAAACATTATGGCCAAAATACTGAAATAGGTTTTTCAACAAAATCTGTTAGTGTTCAAACGCTGATTCCTTTGTGTTTTTGGAGTTCAAACGCTAAGAGGAATTTTTCATGCTTTCCTTCACATCGTTTGAACGTTGATTGACGCCTATTTTTGGAGTTTGAACGCTAACTGTAGCTAAGCCTAGCGTTCGAATGGTCACTGTTCACGTTCGAACTCTAAGTACAATTTTGCTCTTTTTTGATTTTTTTTCATCTTCTTTATACCCCATTTTGGAGTCTTCGGAGTCTAATTCTCCCGATACTCGTTAGACGTGACTTTGCACAATTTTGCAAAATCTTTCAATGGTACATCTTCCATTCCATTCCGAACTACGAATGAACACTTTTCCTCAAGATAATTTTTCACAATGGCTCTCGATACACATGCCCGCACTCTGTTGTACTTTTATGGCTATAATTATTTCCTTTTATCAAGATTAATCTACAATGAACTAGAACACAACTATAAATACTAATCACAATAAAAAAATATAATTAAACTAATCTAGGGTCAACTTAGGATAATTTAGCGGCGTTTGGACTACAATTATGCAATCCAATCAGTAACCATTACAAAGGCTACTCATTTATAGGCTTACAATAAAGTGGAATAAGGAAACATATTGCTATGGCTATTTGACGAATTTCAAAATTATTTTTTGAGACTTTTTTGAAAAAGAACTCAGCTTTGGAGAAAATATTAAAAACATGTTTTCCAATTCTTAAAAAAGGGAAAAACTATTTTCACTAAAAAAACGAACAAGATACTAAAAATTGTAATCCAAGTGTCCCATCTTCTTTGTCGTTTCGAGAAAAAGGTGTGGAAGAAAAAGGAAACAACAAAGGGATCCAAGTCAGACCTGAATGGGAATGACGACAAAGTCTTTTGTAAAACCTAGGATTAAGGGCGTTACTATGATATACGAGAGGATTGGAGAAAACTCGTGATTTGGGAAAAGTGTTGGAAACCGAATTTCAGGACTCAATGAAAACATTTGTTTAGATTAAACCAAAAATATATATTTTTCAAAAAATCCTATACTGCGGAATTAGAGTTATACATGCAAGATCTCTCTAGCTTGGTCTCGACTAAATTTTGAAATCAAAATCTTAAGTAGAACAAAAAACGAATACGAACTCGATCTGACTCATTTCGTGTGTTTTGATGACAAATAGAATGTGGGCTCTAATACATGATCTACATTGTTCTCTCTTTTTGATATTATATATGTACATATATATATATATGTGTTCAGAATATCTAATTGTATAACCCTAGACAGTTGCGAATGCACACACATATATAAGTTACCGTAGGGACCTAAAGGAGTCAATAAATATTGGACTTCCTATGAAAATAGAAAAATTAAATTCAACCTGAATTAAATTCTTATTTTTCATAAATTATAATTCATAACACTAAATAATTATAATTGCACTTCCTCCCTTATCTCAAAATTATATTTCGAACTCCATGTTATTAAATGTTTTTTAATCTCTCTGCGTTAAAATTACACATACCCGTCAAATTAGATAATTATTGACAATTATAATTAATAGATATCTTCAAAAATTTCTCTAGACATTCTACTTAACTTATTTGATATGTCGGATATAAAATTCACCTGCAGGGTTTAATATAATCAAAACTTATAAACTTCCTCAATGAAGTATGATCAATTCCTTAATCGGGACGTAAATTTGCTTGTCATTATTCTGATGTTATTTTATTTATCTATTTCAGTTCCCAAGCGCAAGAATCTACTAATGTAACATAATACTCGGAAGTACCAATGTCATATCCATAGGGAGCTCGAATTGCAAGTGTAGAAGTTGTAAAAATATATTTTTTGTGATTTTTGTAAGATTTGATTGGTTTGAAGTTAAATTATATGCAATAAATATAAAGATGGCATGGTTCAAATACTTAGTCTTCTCCTATCTCAGATGTTCTAATTTCTTCCCCTTTTATGAACTCAACCAATTCTCAAGGTAAAATGATATTGATTAGAAGATTTTATAGTGAAAATATGATTTATATATATAAAGATGTGTCTATGTAATTGATAATGAATTTGTATACTTGTTTTAAACATTTAGAATGCAAGGGATCTAAATATTAATTGTATCATGTGATCTTATTGACAAATAATCGAAGTTATCTAAGCATTACTTGTACCAAGTGAACTTGATAATAAATAATAAAAAATGGGTACAATTCTAAATTCTGATCTTGAAAATGTCATTAATCAACCATAGACAAATTTTGATACCATTTTGAAAGAAAGAAGAAACTAGTTTAATCTAAAGTTTGGAAGAAGACATAGTCTTTAGACCAAGCTAATGAATTTAGTCATCTATGGATATAGAGAGTTCAATCATGTATGCGGAGTAATCTAATAAATCAAGAAAACAAACTATAAAATTAGGAAAGAACTGAAAATATAATCGCATAAATAGAAATTACAAACTTAAATAAAAAGAACTTACAATCATTAATTGAAAGCGTAGCACCAATGAAGAACACAACTTGAATTTGGAAATAAAGTGCTTCAACCCTATTCTAACCTAATCTAAGAAATTAGAAACAAAATGATACAAAATAATGAAAAAGAGGGGTAGTTCTTGAGATTCTAAGAGATACAAAATGATACAAAACTAAGTGTTTGGGGCTCTCAAATTCTCTCCCCAAAGCTCCTTTTTAATTGCTGAGATTTTGGTATTTATAGAGTTTGGAAGAGGGTGAAATGAAAGGTCCAAATGCCCCAAAATTGCAGCCTTCAAATCTAGCATTTAATGCTTTACTACCCAGTTCAACCGATTAAGACAGAGGCTCAACCCGTCGAGCCACTTTCTTTGCCTTTAAGTTTGTGCTCTACTTTAGGATTCAATTGGGAGAACTTTTTGTTCAACTAATTGAAGTATGGCAGTTTAGGCTCTGCTTCAGTTTGAACTAGTTGAGCCTACTTGAGGCTCAATCGGTTGAGCTCTACCTCTGAGTCTTCTGATTTTCTTCTACCAGTTAAGGATATTCCTCTATTGGATGGACATTCCCCATTTTGGCTTCTGCTTTGACTCAACCGGTAGAACCAATAGGTTCAACCGATTGAGGCTTGAAAATTTTCAATCTCAGCTCTTTCACTCCAAATCATTTCCATTTCACCTTTTCGCCTCTTTTGATCTCTTTAACACTCTTTTTGAACTGCAAAATAATTTAAACCACTTGCGCCAAAAAATGATTAAATAGAACATAGAATATGCACAATAATGCTAAAATGTGAGAAAATGAGTCGATTAAATAGCAAAACACTGCATGAATCAAAATTCTGTTAATAAATAATATTAACCATACACGTAATGCGATCATCCAATTCACTAAGTTTGTTGACCCACAAAAGAATCTCATTCCATGTGAATTAAAACAAGCAACATTAAATGTATGCGTCTAATAATTATTTCATGATTAAGAATATAAGCACTCATAATAACCATAAAAGTCAAAAAAATACAAACTAAATACAAGAAAATTAACTAATTTATCGATTAAAAAATGACATTTTTTATCTTTAGCAAAAAATACCCAAATTAGATTAAAAAAAATTATATTTTATGACTCTACTCGTCAACAGAAATCAAAAAAATATAAATTT
>BRYE01000019.1:12174407-12176907 GCA_030159115.1 Actinidia arguta var. hypoleuca
AGAAACAAACTTACCAAAAGAAAATAAAAAAAAAGTAAAAGAAAATACTTAAAAACCTAATTAAAAAGAAACTGAAAAAAAAACTACGATAATGAGGGCATAGTTGGCAAAAAAAATAAAAAACAAATCACATTTTGTAGTTTGCTTTGTCATAAAAAAAATAAAAAAAATAAGAAATTTTAGCATATCAATACAGTAATGAATTCAACGTTATATAAAATTAGCGGCTGAAAAAATGGAAGGAGGCAAGGGAAGGGGGGGCGCAGGCTGAAAAAAGAAAAAAGAGAAGGGAGATAAGAGAGAGAGAGAGGAAGTAAAATTATAAATAAATGTCACATCACCCACACCTCACCGACACGGGAGGTGGTGTTGTTCTCTTTTGTCAAACATTTGGAGTGCTTAACAGCTGGAAAGAAGCAATTCGCAATTTTTTGTTCTACTTCTACACTTACCAGAATCGAAGGCACGGCGGAGCAACATGGCGGTCGGATAAACCGTTTTTCGTCTGTCTTCTCTCTCCCTCTCACACACACAAAAAAGAAAAAAAGAAGAGGCTGTTAATCATGTAAATTACACCGTTGGTCCCTATAAATCCAGAGAAATTTTAAATTGATCCCGAATTTTTAATTCACTACATAGTACATCAATCTTATTGAAACCAATGGGAGTTTAGCCTATAGCTTGGGATCGTGGTGAGTCTAGGAAATTTTAATAAGGGGGTCATTTAAAATTTTTCTCTACAAGTTTGAATTAGTTTTTAACCAACTTCTACTAATACAAATTCATTAAAAATATTTAATTTTAAGAAAAAATAATTTTAAGCTTTTTAAAAATAAAAAAAACTCCAACTTTTTATTTTTTGTTGATTTCCTAAATTGACTATCATATGGTAAACAAAAAGATTAAACTTTTCATAGGGGATAACTAAAAAGACTAAATGGATCTCAGCATTATACTTTTATATATACGTTTTGTCATCCTAAATTTGGAAATACATTCTACATAATATATAAACTTATTTAAAATTTGATAAGGTCAAAAGACCCTTATCTTTCCATATAACATTATCTTTATTTATATGAAGAAAAACAAAAATGTTGGAAAAGGCTTAACATACCATAGAGCTTTTCACCTCGACCAGAATAGTAGTGATATATAAATAGAATTCTATACAATTTTTTTACATAGAATGAATGGCTCATTGAAAATGAAAAGGTTCATTTATGTGCTTCATAATTGCACAAATACCCCTGTCAAGTTGCCAAAGCACTCGGTATGAATTTTTTTTAATAAATTTTTTGTAAGAATAACATTTTCACTATGAGAATTATCTTTGGATAATGCTTGCTAATAGTGGCAAGGATTTGTCTGTAATACATACCGTGTTGAACACGTGAGATGCACGTGACCATGTTGCCAAATTAATTAATGTAATAGATTGGTAATTGTAAAGTTTTCCAAATTGTCCTAATCAATTTGCTAATATATATATATATATATTAGCGCACACACGATTTTGACCGAAATTGAAACTTTGGAGGGACTTGTTGAATTGTGGCTGCTATGATTATTTTGCTGACATGGTTTATCTAAAGTACACCACTTGAACTTTATCGTAAATTTGTTTCGGTATGGACCCACGCTTAATTTTTGATGATCTAAATAATTGATCTTGCAGAGTATAGTGAAAAAATTATCTATTTAAAAAATCAAGTTGATCAGATATCGATAGGTGATCACATAATGGAGTCATATTTATCTTAAAAAAATAAACGATCTATTATGAAAATAATACTTGCAGCTTAAATAAAAATTATTCAACTTATGTGGTTAATATTTTCCAACCAATTTGTTGTTTCGTCTAATTAATTTTCTTAGCATTCTTTACAAAATGAACAGCTCGGATCATCAATATAGATTCTGAGTTGACTAATATCGAGAAAACTTTATGGTCCAGTTCAAATACTGAACTTTAGAGAAGCCATATCCTATTTAAAATTTCATTCCAGTAATTGGGCTAAAAAACCAAACACAATTGTGTCATCATATAAAAGATGTACATTTAAGCCGTGTGGTTTGAAAAGTTGAACCATGTCTAACACGTAAAAAGGTTCACTAACCCCCTATGGTGCATATGCTCTGTGTGTAATACTCATGTATTTTTATTATCATCTTTTTCATTTTGCAACCAGTAAGTGAGATGAAAGCAATAAACTGCAGGTCAAACTAATAAAACTCAAACATGCAGAATAAAAGTGTCTAAATCAAGCTCTATCAGCTTTTGGGGGGAAATAATGAATTGAAGAGAAAAAAAAGACCAAGGCACATAAACTCCAGAGAATTGATTTAGTAGTCCAAAGCCTAAGACTTAGAGTCTACGTGCTTTTTTTTAAGGTCTCAGCTTCAAAATTTTCTAGGTGTCTGAGTTGAGTCAATTCATAGGCAACTTTGCTCCAAATTTAATTGAATCCCTGTGCTAGTGATCAGTGAGATTATTATT
>BRYE01000019.1:12191907-12206907 GCA_030159115.1 Actinidia arguta var. hypoleuca
TTTATAAGCTAACCAAAAAAAATCATGAAAATGAGTCAAATTTATAACAAGTCAATTTATAAAAAAAATCTTTTGGTTAGCCACAATTCTAGTAAAAATGACCATATAAATTCATTAATTTTATCAAAATTATTCATCAAAAATATTAATAGCCACACTAAATCATAAAAGTTGATGTGGGTAAAATAATCACTTATTTATAATAAGCCGAGCACATCGCCATTACCCAACGATATTTCTGGTCGCCCCTCCTTTTGATCACCAATCGATTGCTTCACTCGGCATGCATGGAACTCATCTCTAGATCGCCATGGGGCGAGGTCATTCACATCGCCATATCAGAGACCAACTCTAAAAGGACTATCTCCACAAGAACTTCTCCCAATCTAGAGTCCTTCATGTGCCTCTGCTTGGTCAGAGGCCATCTCCGCGAGGATTCCGCCTCTATAGGAAAATAGTATCCATCACGGCTCCTATTATTGCAGGTTGTTCTTCATATGACATTATCCCTGTTATTTCTCCTATACTCAGGGATATACTTCTCAAACATGACTACCCGAAAATCTCTCCTGATTATCCTCACACGGATCTCTAGCCTCTACCTATATAAAGACCGCTCCCCCATTACAAAAAGGTAAACTCAAAAGAGAACATTCATCTGTTATATAATTTCATAAAGTTATGTTATTTTATTTTGTTTATATTCGCCTTGGTCTAATCTCTATGCCAGAGGAGTTTTGAGCAGCCTCACCTCGACTGATCACGTTTGTTTATATTATGCGCAGGTCTCCCGAGTTATTACTGAGGTCCTGATCCGAGAAAAAATGAGCAATTTTGACTGTTGGTTGCTCGCTCTAGCTTTGTACCATAATAGTTTGGCGCCGTCTGTGGGAACGACAGTTCTTCATTTTCTATGCACCTGCGCAACCGTTTGATATTATACCAAGTGTCAGCAGCCCTTTAGATTATAGAGCTCATCAAATGGCCAATACCAGCCACGCCCCGGATCTAGAAAGGCTCCACCGTGAAATACATGATATGGCTGAGCAGATGAAAATCATGAACGAGAATAACGCCCGCTTGATACAGCATCTTGCCGCAGCCAATTGATTGGACTACATAATTGTAGTCCAAGCACCGTTAAATCGACTTAAATTGACCCTAAATTAGTTTAATTATATGTTTTTATCGTATTTTGTACTTAAAGTCATGTTTGAGTTCATTGTAGAAAAATATTGATAAAGAAAAGAATTTGAAGCCATTAAAGTGATCCGGAGTGCAGGCATGTATATCGAGGACCATTATCGGAATTTATCTCAGGAATTATGGAAGATTTTACTTGTAACTTAAAATGAAATAAAAGACATGCCGTTGAAAAGATCTCACAAAGTTATGCAAATTCACGTCTAACGAGCATCGCTAGAATTAGACTCCAAAGACTCCAAAATGGGGTATGAAGAATATGAAAAAAAATCAAAAAAGGACAAAATTGTACTTAGCATTCGAACTCCAAATAGACAAAGGAACCAAAGTTCGAACGCAAACAAATTTTGTTGAAAAACCTATTTTGGTATTTTGGTCATAATATTTTACTCAGATATCCTATTTATATACTTTTTGATGCCTTGAAAAGAAGACTTCAAGGACTACAACTTTATCTCTAATAAGAAATGTCTAAATCAATCTCTAAAGTAGTCAAAATCGAGATGGAACAGATGGATAAGAAGAAAAACTAGGCAGGAATTTTAATCCCGCTAGGACTCGAATTGTGTAGCCTATATATATTTTTTTACGATTTTGTGAATGAGATACATTATTTTTAGGATTTTTTATAGCCTCCTAACTTAGTTTTTATAGTTTTCAATAGTTTTGTAATTTATTACATTCGATTTATATTTAATCAATTAGATTTACGATTTTTATTCAATTACTCGCATTGTTTTATAATTTTTTTATTATTAATTTACGTTCTTTAATTTTTAATCATTCATATCAGTGTTCATATTTTAAAATATCTTTCATAATTAATTATTTATTTTTTGTAGCCATGTGTGGCTAATTTTCTTAACTCCGGATCGATTGTGAAGATCGATTGGGGATCGAGGATGAACAATGGAGGTAAAATACTATCCACCGTTAGATCTTTCTGATTTTTATTCTTCTTTTTCTTTATTCTAAATACTTTTGAAAACTTGAGCATTCTATTATGTTCGGTAACGCATATGCATGAATTGCTGATTCAGTATATACGTTGCCTTGTAACGTTTATGCATGCGTTGGGTTCAGTATATGTGCTGCGCGAATCGATGATGTACAACTATGATTAAAACAACCAGATTTATTTTAGAAATTGAACTTTATAAGAACAAGTGTTTTTAAAATCTAAATCTTCCGAATTCGAGACTCACGACGTAGTCGAAGGATTTGAGTTATACGAATCCTCCATTGGAATTTCGAGAAACTCGATTGGTTGGATCAATTAATTCTGAGTCATTTTTAATATAAATTTTAAATCAATTTTTATTACTTTTATAATTTAGATTTAGTTTAATCAATCAACCCAAATACACGATTTTTTTTATCTTTTTAAATCATTAACTAGAATTATGTTAGGATTGCATCGTAGTGTTTTTAGTATTTTAGTTCACCTTGGCACTACTCCTCGTGGGATCAATACTCGTACTTCGAGTTTATTACTATTTCGCGACCTGTACACTTGTAGTAAGGAATTCACTTCTGGAGCGAAGACTCCAATCCACCACCTTCTACCACACCTCTTGTTCCGGATATCCAACAATCTCGTCAGTCGGACGACGACGATTCATAGATCAACCATAGTACTAGATGAGCATGAAATAGGAAATGTAGATCTCCAAGTCCTAGTCCCCGACGTGAAAGAAATCCTTTCACTTTAAAATCTCGATCATCTAACTGAACCCCTAAAATGGAAAGTAAGGAATTCAGATGAAGAGAAAGGTCACCTTGCCGAGATGACCATGCGCCCAAGCGTTGAGACAAGTCGACCTCACAAAAAATTAGAGATCTGAACGCTCGTCTTGACACCATCAATATTGGGGCGGGCGCTCCAGTAACTGTGGACACTTTAATCAAGCAAATTGAGCCACTATTCACAAGGAAAGTGATGAGAGCTAGGGTTTTCTCCAAGTTCAAGCTACCTACTCAGCTTGTGATCTATGAAGGAAAAACAGATCCTATGGACTATCTGAATTCATATAAAAGCTTGATGTCACTCTAGGAATATTCTGATGAAGTAATGTGGAAGGCCTTCTCTGCAACGTTTAAGGGTCCAGCGAGATCATGGTTCAGAAAACTGTCTCCAGGAACCATTGACTCATTTGACGACTTAAGCAGAATTTTCATCCCTAACTTTATGAGCTGCCGAGTCAGACAAAAAAATGCCTACCACCTCTTTACCATCCACCAGAAAGAGACCAAAAGTTTAAAGGATTATATAAAACTGTTCAACCAGGCCATCTTGGAGGTAGAGGACCCAGTGACAAAGTCGTGATCATGGCAATGATGGAGGGACTACGTTTGGGCCCATTGTTTGATTCCCTCTCCAAAAACGTCCCCGAAACCTTGTAAACTCTCAAAGGCAAAGCTAACAAATATATTGCCGCAGAGGAGTTGGTTGAGGCCAAATGAAGGAGACTAAGAAAGGATGATAAGAGGAAGAAACCCGACACCAAGCAAACTGACTATCAAGACGAGGCAAGGAACAAAAGGCCAAATCGGGATTCAAAGCAATGAATAAATGACAAGCGCCATCGTACACCACCTCGCCTTCCAGAATTAACACTCACCTCTCTTAACACTCCCATCGCCCAAGTACTAACGGAAATCAATCACGAGAAATTCGTCAAGTGGCCTGAAAAAATCAAAACTGATCCCCGAAAAAAAAACATAAATAAGTACTGTGAGTTCCACCAAGACCATGGACATAACACCGAGGATTACTTTCAGTTAAAAGAACAGATAACCGACCTTATCAAGAAGGGGTATATGAGAAAGTACGTTGCAGATCGCCCACTTCCTGACTATTTGGGAGGAGATATGGTAACAATAGACCGATCACAGGATACATACAGGTGATCCACGACAGGTTTAGATTAGGAGGAAGTTCGAACTCGTATCGAAAAAAGCACGCCAGAAGCACCGGTTGACAAGAAGAGGAAAAAGTCTACAACCTCTCTTGACCTACAGCTACAACTCATTCGCCCATTACTTTCACCAACGACGACCTGAGAAGTCTACACTTCCTGAGAAGCCTACACTTTCAATGTGCATAGGATATTGGTCGACAATAGAAGCTCAACAGATATTTTGTTCATCTTGGCATTTGATAAGATAAAAATTGGATTGGATAAACTCCACTCTTTCCATTCCCCTTTGGTTGGATTTGGAGGAAATACCATCCATCCACTTAGATGGATCAAATTGTTAGTGACTTTGGGAATAGAGCTTCACCAGACTACTATTTGGTAAGACTTCATTGTGGTGGACTTTCCTTCGCCCTACAATGCAATCCTGGGTCACCCGACGTTAAAAGGAACCATGGCCATCACCTCAACCTATCACTTAAAAATAAAGTTCTCCACTTCAACTGGGATAGGTGAAGTTAAGGGCAACCAAAAAGTGGTCAGGCAATATTTTATCTCAGCAATGAAAGATGAATCTCATTTCAAATCGAATAACCAATAACAATTATAGTTGGGCGACGCCGAGATGGAGGCGTTAAGAGACAAGGTGGAGGAAATTACTTTACTGGACCCCAATGAGTCGGAGAATACCAAGCCATTGGAAGAAGTTACTCTATCCACCCAGCCCATCTAGATCGCCATGTTATGATTGGAATAGAGCTAACTGAAGAACTACGGATTGCCTTGGTGGCATTTTTGAAAAGAAATTATGATGTCTTTACATGGTCGTAGAGCGATGTCCCAAGAATAGATCCTCAGGAATTTATCAATCATGACTATCCTCCAGTTCGCTAGAAGAAAAGGAAGTTCACCCATGAGCGATTGAAAGTCATATAATAAGAAGTGACTAACCTGATCAAAGCCAATGTCATCAAAGAATCTCACCACCCAGATTGGCTCGTTAACGTTGTCGTCGCCCCAAAAAAGGGAAAAAGTGGAGAGTATGTATTGATTTCACCGACCTCAACAAAGCGTGTCCAAAATATAATTTTTATTTACCAAAAATTGACCTGATAGTTGACGCCACCTCCTGATTGGACTGCATAATTGTAGTCCAAGCGCCGCTAAATTATCCTAAATTGACCCCAGATTAGTTTAATTATGTCTTTTTATTGTGATTCGTGCTTATAGTTGTGTTCGAGTTCATTGTAGGTTAATGTTGATAAAAAGAAAGAATTAAAGTCATAAAAGTACAATGGAGTGCGGGCACGTGTATCGAAAGCCATTGCCGAAAGTTATCTTGAAAAAAAGTATGCATCCATAGCTCAGAATGGAATAAAAGATGCATCATTCAAAAGATCTTATAAAATTGTGCAAAGTCATGTCTAACGAACATTGTGAGAATTGAACTCTGAAGACTCCAAATAACATTTAGCGTTCGAACGCCAGTGCAAGAAGGAAACTAGCGTTCGAATTCTGAGAAGAAAAATCCAAAAGTTGTACTTGGCATTCAAACGCTGTAACACAAAGGAAATGGGCGTTCGAACGACAAGAAGAAAAATGGGTAGCCACCATTCGAACTCTCTGTGTAGCGTTTGAAGATACCAAGAATTAAAAATTAGGATTTTGCCTTACCGTTCGAACCCTCTATGCAACGTTCGACGCTGGACAGGAACTTATAACTTACCGTTCGAACGCCAAAATGAATAACAAAACAGCGTTCGAACGCCAACAGAAAAATCTCAGAAAATGAATTCACCGTTCGAACGTTGGATGGAAGGCAGTCTTAGGGCTCGAACGCCAAGAGTAAAACTAGGCAGACACCTAAACCTATTAGGACTCAGAATTGTAACCTCTATAAATACTTCTTTATGATTTTTTTTTTGGGAACACGTTATTTTTTAGGATTTTTACAGCTTTCTAGCTTAGTTTTTCAGAATTTCAATAATTCTTGTAATTGATTACATTTAATTTATGTTTAATTAATTAGATTTACGATTTTATTCAATTACGCACTTTGTTTTATAATTTTTTTCATAATTAATTTACGTTCTTTAATTTTTAATTATTAATATCAGTGTTTATATTTCAGAATGTCTTTCATATTGAGTTACTTGCTTTCCAAAGCCATGAGTGACTAGTTCTTTTAACTCGGGATTGATTGTGAACGTCAATCGGGGATTAAGGATGAATAATAGAGGTATTTAATTTCACCGTTAGATCTTTTTAGTTTTTATTCTTCTTCTTTTACTCTCTAAATACTTTTAAAAACTTGAGAGTCCTATTATGTTGATAACGTATATGTGCAATCGCCATGCTCAGTATATATGCTGCCTTGTAATGTTTATGCATGAGTTGGGTTCAACATATGTGTTATTCGAATCATTGATGCACAACCATAATTATCACAACCAAATTTATTTAGAAGTTGAAGTAAGTAAGAATATTTGGTTTTAATGTTAAATCTTCCTAATCTGATACTTATAACGTAGTCAAAGGATTTGAGTTATAATACGCCTCCACTAGAATTTCGAAAGACTCGTTGACTGGATCAATTGATTTCGAGTGATTTTTTCTTATTAATTTAAAATCAGTTTTATTACTTTCATAATTTATAGTTATTTTAAATCATTCAAAACCTAAATAAAAATACAATTTTTATTTTCTCTTTTTGAAACATAAGTTAGAATCAAGTTAGGATTGAGTCGACTGTTTTAGTTCTCTTGTCTTTACCTTGGCACTGTTTCTCGTAGGATCAATACTCGTATTTCGAGTTTATTACTACTTCACATCCCGTATACTTGCCGTAAGAAATTCACTTCTGAGAGCGAAGACACCTCCAAACATGAACTTCTCAGTTTTATGAATACCTTCTCCGAGTATCACCAAATCAAAATGCATCCACCCGACGTAGAGAAAACTTTATTTATTACTAAAAGGGGGTTATACTGCTACAAAGTCATGCCTTTTGGATTGAAAAATACGGAGACAACGTACCAAAGACTGATGAACAAAATATTCAAAAAGCTGATAGGGAAGACTATGGAAGTATGTATAAATGATATGCTCGTCAAAAGTCTCAAGGCTGCAGATCACATCGCCCATCTGGAAGAAGCATTTGGCATCCTACGGAAGACCGAATGATGCTTAATCCTTCCAAATGCATCTTTGGTGTCTCCTCGGGTAAGTTCCTTGGATTTTTGGTGACCAAGCGAGAGATCGAAGCCAACCTAGACTAGATTCACGTCCTGCTTTCCATGAGCTCACCAAGGAACCTCCATGAAGTTCAACAATTGACTGGGCAAGTAGCTGCCCTAAATAGATTAGTCTCCAAGTCAGTTGACAAATGCCTCCCGTTCTTTAAGATCTTGAGAAAAAATTAGACTTTTCAGTGAAATGAGGAATTTGAAGCAGTAGTTCAACAATTGAAGGACTATCTCGGTTCGCCCTCCCCTGCTTACAATTCTAGTTACGGTCGAGGAACTTGTCATATATCTGTCCATCTTGCCAACAGCAATAAGTGCAGTGCTGGTCAAAGAAAATGACAGAACTTAGAAACTGGTATATTATGTTAGTAAAGTTCTCATGAGAGTCGAGACCGGATACTTGAAAATTGAGAAGCTCGCCTATGCTCTCCTTATCACAGCCAGAAAGCTTTGCCATTATTTTCAGGCACACCCTATTGATGTGTTGACTAATCAACCCTTGAAGCAAATTCTCCAGCGACCTGACACCTCAGGGAGGCTCCTTAAATGGTCCATTAAACTGAGTGAATTCCATATTGATCACAGATCGAGAATGTCGATCAAGGGTAAGGCCTTGACAGATTTTGTGGTTGAATTCACATATGATGTTGCCCCGGAGCCCAAGAAAGACATACCCGAGGTAGAAACTCAAGAGCAACATTACTCAGACGAGGATCTCATTATATGAAAACTGTTCATGGACAGATCATCAAACCAGCACAGTTGTGGCGCAAGGCTAATTCTCCAAACTCCTTCAAGCGAGCAGATGGAGTACACTATCCATATAAAGTTCAAAGCCACCAATAACAAAGCCGAGTATGCAGCTCTTTTTGCTGGGCTACGAGTTGTAACAGAAATGGGGGTAGATTCCCTAGAAGCCTTCACTGATTAGCAGCTAATGGTAAATCAAGTCCAAGGAGATTACCTTGCCAAAGACACTACAATTGTGACCTATTTGGATGAGGTAAAAACCATGTCCAGTAAAATTAAAGATTTCAGAATTTACCAAATCCCCATAGAAGACAACAAAAAGGCTAATGCTCTGGGTAATCTTGCCTCAGCCTTTGATTTCATCTTAGACAGAAGTATACCTTTAGAATTCTTAACAAACCAAGTATTGAGGATGCCAGAATAGTCTTTCAGACAAAAACAGGACTGGCATAGATGGCTGACATTATTGCATATCTCTAGAAAGACACGTTGCCACCAGACAAGCTTTAAGATCCCCGAATTCAATACAAATATGCAAAATTTTGCATTCTCCATGGAATCTTGTATAAGAGATCTTTTTCGTGGCCTCTCTTAAGGTGTCTCCAACCTGAAGAAGGGAAATATGTGCTAAAGAAAATTTATGACGGTATTTGTGAAAATCATTCGGGGGCGAGGTCGCTCGTGAGGAAAACAATCCGCCAAGGTTATTTTTTGCCATAAATGGAGCAAGATGTGACGATGTACACAAGAAATTATGATAAATGTCAACAGTTTACTCCAGTTAGTCATTTGCCTCCCACCGAGATGGTCTCGATGACTAGCCCATGGCCATTTGCTTAGTGGGGCGTGGACATACTTGGACCTCTACCCCAAGCTCCATTGCAAAGAAGATTCTTGATCGTCGCCATTGATTACTTTACCAAGTGGATAAAAACGGAACCTCTCGCCAAAATCACAGAAAAGAAATACTAAAAATTTTATATAGAAAAATATAATATGTCGATTCGGGATTCCCAAGGTTATCATCTCGGACAATGCTAAGATATTCGACAATGATGAATTCAAACAGTTTTGCTCGGACGTGGCCATCTTTCACCATTTCTCCTCGCTTGGCCACCTTAAAAAAAATGGACAGGTCGAGGTCACCGATAGGACTATTTTGAGAAATTTAAAGACGAGGCTAGAAAAGTCTAAAAGTGAATGGATAGAGGATTAGCCAAAGCATACTTTGGGCATACCACATGACGAGTCAAATTTGTTTTGGCGAGACGCCGTTCTCTATGGTGTACGGGACAAAATCAGTTATACTAGTGAAAATTGGAATGCCAAACTTCAGAACCTCAAACATCTATAAGGTAAACAATGAAATTGAGCTGAGACTCAATCTTGGCCTACTCGATGAAAAGAGGGAACATGTAAAATCTCAAAATTTTATGATATTTAAATCTCTCTAAGTAATATATATATATATATATATATATATATATATATACATGACGTAAGTAAAATATATGGTATGTATGTGAAATAAGGTATGTTATTTTTCAAATATTAAATATGATTCTCGAAAATTTTTACGAAAATAGAAATTTCTATTAAAGCGTAACAGAAATTTGATCACATGTCAAAGTACGTATGAAAAAACTATGTGGATCAATAGGGACTAAATAGTAGTGTAACTCAACCCATGTGTCATTGTGTGATCAAATCAACCATACTACAAAAGTCAAAATTTCAAAAATTGGCCAACCACTCCAACCACCCCTTCCCCAACCCATGCTTGTCCCAGCAAAAATACTGAGACTAGACTAGAGAGAGAGAACAAAAAGGAAAGAGAAAGAGAGAAGGAAGAGGAGAGAGAGAAGAAGAGATTAAGAGAAAGAGAGAAAGAGTTAGAAGGGAAAGAGAGAGGAATCGAAAACATGAAGATCACGAATCCAAGTTAACTTTTATGAGGCAACATCACAAATCTTCCTATTTTTTTTTACATTTTTTTTCAATTTAAGAAGTGTTAAAATGATCTAGGATGAAGGATTGTACTATATCCTAGTTAAGTTTTAGAAATACCATAAAAATACGGCACAAGTACGCCATTTTTGGATCAAAAATCAAACCATGTTACGTTGTCTTATTTCAAAAATGACTGTTCGTGTTTTAGCCATAACTCCTTCATAAGAAAACATTTTGAGTCGATTAAAGTGTCTATGGATAGATATTTCAAATGCCTACAAGTTTGCTTCATATAGTATTTTTTAAATTCTAACGTTTGATTGTCCAAAACAGGCTTAGAAGTCCGGATAGAAAAATGAGTTTTTGATTTATCCCAGTCCAACCGGTTGAACATGAAATTTTTTAGCTACTTTTCATACTCAACCGGTTGAACTTTTTCTCAATCGGTTGAACATTTTTTTCTCTCAACTAGTTAAATATTTTTCTCAATCGGTTGAACTTTTGAATATTTTTCTCAACCGGTTAATGTTCAACAGGTTGAAGCTTCACAGAAATCAATTTTTGGATAACCAAACATTCATGATTAGCCTAGTACTTGGAAAATAAATTTAAGTACATCATAAACACTTAAGCAATAATTTTAATTCTAATCATGTTAATAAATAAAACGTATAGGAATTAATCCGACTAGTCTAGAGATCACGACGAACGAGAGTAGCGCAACACAAACGCAAACAAGTAAGTAACCTTAATCTTTAAAGTAGAGTAAATTACTCTTTTATGCTATGATATATTTATGAAACTATGTTATGTTATGCAAAGCAAATCTATGGCTTAGATGAGAAATATTTTAAATTATTTTGTATGTATATGCTTATGTACCTTCATATTTTTACCTTTCGAGAAGGTACTCGGCCGGCATGTCCCGACTCAAGGGTGTGTGAAAATCACGTTATCAAACCCGACTAAGGACGAGAGGTCATAGTGCATAATGTATGTTTCAAGAATTATGTTGATTGTATAAGATAGTCATCTATTACGTATGATACCTGACTAAGGGCGGACACATGTCCAAGCATGAATTTTGAACAAGTTATTTCAAAAGAGCAAATATTTTCTATTATGCTATGTTACGTTATGTTACATGCATCTACCATGGTATTTTCATGTTTTTAATATGTATGACAAAATCTATGTTATAGATTATAGTTATACGCTGAGCAATCATACTTAGGAACATTATTTCTAACAATGTTTCAGGAAACAAAGACAAGCAAGTAGAGTAGAGTGAAAGAATCACGTGTTTTGAAGTTCGTTTTGGAATGATGTAAAATTTAAGATAGCTTACGTCATGTTATGTAACAAGAACAACGAATTCATATAGTTTAGCCCAGACTAGAATGTCCGATGCCTTTTGAATATGCAATGTATGTACTTATGTATGAATGTAAGACAGGTATAGTCTCTCTACCATCATGGGCATGTATTTTGAATGAATGCATTTAATATTGAATTTCTATTGGCTCCAAAACAAATATACACACTTTGCTTCCGCACATGAAAAGTTTTAAAAAAATAAAATATTTAAAAGAAAAAGGATCACGATTATGGTGTGACGCCACCTGGCGACGTGTGGAGCCCCGCGGGTGTCAGGCGGGTTGTTACAGAACGGGCCGAGATACGCCAAACAACCTATAAACACCAGGTCGCCAAATACTATAATCAAAGTGTCAAGCACAGATTGTTCTTGCCAGGCGACCTAGTCTTGAGAAAAGTCTCTTTGTCCATAAAGGAACCAAACGCAGGAAAGCTTGGTCCTACATGAGAAGGCCCTTACAAGGTTATCAAAGTATCTAGACTCGGAACTTATTGACTGGAAGACATGGACAGAAAACCCTTCATTGCCCTTAGAGCGCCGAACACTTGAGAAAATATTACTAGTAATGCGTTTGATCGAGATCAGATGACATCGCCAAATGCTCCATTTGTATTGTTAATTATATGATAATCACTTGGTATTGATTATTTAATAAAAATTTTTTAGTAAATTTCTCATCAAAAATTATACATGGACAATTGCTTCTCCTTTTGATCGCCAATCGATTGCTTCACCCGGCATACATGGACGGACTCATCTCTAAATCGCGCATGGGGTGAGGTCATTCACATCGCCAGATCAGAGACCAACTATCTCCACAAGAACTTCTCCCAACCTAGAGTCCTTCGTCGTGCCTCCGTTTGGTCAGAGGCCATCTCCGTGAGAATTCTGCCTTTACAAGAAAACAATATCCATCACGGCTTCTATGATTGTAGGTTGCTCTCCATATTGCATTCTCTTGTTATTTCTCCTGTATCTCAGGGATATACTTCCCAAACATGGCTACTCGAAAATCTCTTTTGATTATCCTCACACGGATCTCCAACCTCCACCTATATAAAGACCGCTCTCCATTACGAAAAGGTACGCTCAAGAGAGAACATTTAACCGTTATATAATTTCATAAAGTTATGTTATTTTGTTTTGTTTATATTCGCCTTAGTTTGATCTCCACGTCGGAGGAGTTTTGAACAACCTCATATTGGCCAATCATGTTTGTTCATAATCTGTGCAGGTCGCCCGAGTTATTACTAAAGTCCTGATCCAAGGAGAAAGGAACAATTCTGACTATTGGTTGCTCGTCCCATATTTTTACCACAACAAAAGTAATGACAACACATGCTTAATTCGATCTCATTATTGTAATTAATATGCGAACTCCATCATAATTTATAACAAGAGATATAATAATTAATAAATAACACCAGTATAATTCATAACTAATTTTTTTGGTTACAAAATATTATAAAAAAATGACAATTGTTCAAAAGCGGACTCCACTTTAATTATTATGTGGCCCTTACTCAATTGATAACAATATCATAACAATTCATAGCTTGAACTATATTGATTTATAAAATATTTTTTTGACCACAATATATCATAAAAAATTGACATATTTTTAAAGATGGACTTTAAATTATCATAAATAAAACACTATTATATACACAAAAATCATAACTAATTTCAATATATATCATAAGTTATCACAAAAATGGCCACAATAATTCATAACAATTACAAAATTAATTCATAACCTGTTATTTTAGTTACATTATATCATAAAAGTAAAGTTCATCAATTGGGACGGTAGCTCTTATTATGATATAAAAATTTAATGGTTGAGATTGAATTTTATTTATCTTACAGTTAAAACATAAGTGCACAAGATACAACCCAAATATTAGGTGTGTACTAGATCATTTCTCTGTCATCATTGATACATTTTATCACACATAGCTATGGTAAATATTATAACATTTTGTGATTAAAAAAAAACTTATAATTTTTTTATTATAATTTATTGTGATAATATTATACAAGTTGTATCAAATACACCATGTATTATAGTCACTCCCATTTTTGAAAACAAAAATAATTGCAACAAATCACATTATTGATGTCACGTGGTATCACCATTCAATACCAAACATTCATGCAGGATTGGAGCCATATGGGGACGAGTGGGGTCAATTGACCCCACTGAAAAAAAATTATACTATTTTTTTAATACTATTTATCATAAATTTTGGCTCTTTTAATTTATTGAACATTCATTCTGACTTCACCCCTGCATTCATGTATGTATAATGAAACTCTTTATATACATAGCAGTTATTAATTTTTAAAAATTAACAATTACATTCAAATAGTATAATTTTTTTATTTCATATGTAAGTTTATTATTGAATTATTATATCACGTGTCGCTTATGACTTGCTACCATTTTGGGTGTGCATTATACCACATTTGGGGTGGTCGTGCGGTTCATCCACCCGAAGCAGGTTAACACAAAAGGTCGCGATACACTGAATTATGCGCACCCGGGGGTCTAGAAAGAGAGCGAAGAACTATTCTATAACTGCCTTCATAAAATTCCCGTGTATTGATTCCAAATCACTCACGCGACCACTACAACTCGCATTCTCTGACCATAAACCCTAAATTCAAAGATGAATCAGCTGGTCACAAGGGCTGTGCTGCGGTGGTTGGCAGCCGGCCGGAGCTGTAACCGGTACGTGCCGACATCGTCGGCGTCGGTTGTTAAGATGTCGTTCGATGATTCGGCGGCGATGTGGCGGGGACAGGGAGGTTTCATCGGCGTAGCGCAGTGGAGGAGGGCTGTGAACACGACGGCAGGGGAGAAGGATCGGAAGGAGAGTGCGGTGGCGGGGAAGAATCCGAAGGGGAGTGGGGTGGCGGAGAAGAAAAAGGAGGACGGTGGCAAGATGGTGATTTCGAGCTATTGGGGCGTTTCGCGGCCAAATATCACCAAGGAGGATGGAACTGAGTGGCCTTGGAACTGTTTCATGGTAATATGAATCTGATTCTTTTGCGTCGTTTGTCTGAGGTATTTTGCGAATTACGGTGTTAGATTTAATCAGCTTGCTGTTTCTGTCGCGACTTGAATTTTCTCTTCTATAATTTATGAATGCATAAATACATTCGTAGAAAATCTGTGGTATACACCTTGTCACATAAAAATGTTTCTACGGTATGACCGATTGTGGAGTATGCTAAAGAAGGACGTATGATAAAAATAGTCTAGTTACGTATTTTGTGATTTCACTGATTTGTTATGCATCATTCTGGTTTTGGTAACGAGCTTTTGTGATGCAGAAAAGTTGCATAGTGCTCTATGTTAGTTATGAACCATTGTGGTAATGTTATGTATGGATGTATGATATGTCTCTTTTGGGCGTGTATATATTCATACAGACTTCCATATATGTACATATATGTATGTAGTATGCCAGGTTCAGTGGATGATTCATTGTCCATGATATTTGTACTTTGTGTAGTGTTGGCCTTGAACCTTTGTTGTTTAGTGTAGTGT
>BRYE01000019.1:12229407-12231907 GCA_030159115.1 Actinidia arguta var. hypoleuca
TCTTCGTGTGCATAATAAAGACATTCCAAAAAAGAACTTATGATTTGAAGAAATTACGACACAATTAGGTAACTCTTGTTATGACATTGGATATGAGTCTAGTTAATAATCCTTGGTGCTTGATATATATAATGCGGAAGACTAAAATACTAATAAACTTTTATTTATTTAACAGTTAGAGATATATGGTTACAAGAGAGGAGTTACAAAAGAGAGAGAGGGTGAAAGAAGCTGATACCACAACCAGGGGTATCATCCGTTTAATATAAATGTTACTATAAACCTAGAACAGACAACCTTCATGATAATAATGAAAGTTTTTGAAGAAAAAAAACACTATTTGCTTTTTGACAATAAGGAAAAACAAATAGTAAAATTTAATAATTTTATCTGATATTAATCAGAGGGCATCCTATATTGGATCATAACATCATAGCGTACATAAGCCTTTAATAATGGATTCCAAAATCGTCATGGATGACCTTTTTGCTTTTGAAAAATCCTCATTCAATGAGTTCCAAAATTCAGTCATCTGAGCATCTTGAATATCAAGATGTTCTGAATCAATATCATTGAGATCTTGTCATTCTCCAGCTATAACTGAATTTCCTTCTTCACTGTCTTTATTTGAATTCATGGAAGAATCATCCTTACGTGAGAATGAATTATTAAATTGGTCTTTCAAAAAATTCATACACTTCTTCATAAGTTCTTGTTCAGATATTCCTAGGCAATCTAATTTAATATGTGCCTTTAACATCTCAAAATGATTTAGAGAAGAACTTACTAAGAAGGAAGAGATTTCTTTATGGGTTGTTTGATATTTTGACAAATGAGAATCAACTTTCTCATTAATCTGATCATATAAAACATCAATATCTTTTTTTGGAAAATTATTCCACTATCTGACCCAATATGCTCTTTGTAAAGTGGGAATATCCACTCCTGATTTATTAATTTGAAAATCCCATTTTCATATCCATAGGATTCCAAATTTTATATAGAACAAAACAATATTATGGTTTAAAGGAAGATTCTCTTTTCCTCTAATAAGAGGATGCCATACTTCCTATCTTCTAAAAGCTTAAAAAATATTGGTAGGTAAAATATCCAAAACTGGCCCATATATAAGCCACCGATCATAGAACCAATTAGGAACTCCTCTATATGGAATAATCTGGGAACATAACTTAAAAAACCAAGTATGTTTATTCTTCTTATTCTGATATAAGAATGTATGGTAGAATCCATGTTGATAATTCAAATAATTATAATTATGAGATATATCATTAACTTTCATGATGTTGGCACTTGGCACTTGAAAGATCAAAGCCCCAATATATTGATTTAATCACTTTTTTGATAATAGCTTTGCTATAAATAATAGCACTAGAGGTATCAGATGGAACCTCTCTAGTATGACTTATATTCATACTATCAGTATAATTTAAAATAGCCTCAAAATAACCTCTAGGCTTTCCTGATAAGGAAGGAACTTGATAAGGAGCCAAATATTTTGATCTAATTTCCCATGGATTATCTATAAGACTTAGATCTTCCTACTCAATATAGCACACATGGATCTATATATTCTTGGAAATATATTATGTATCAACAGTAGATAGCACACATGGATCTATTTCTAATCTTTCTATTTTTTCAAGATTTTATTCATTTTTTTGATATCAGTATAACTGATCATGATCATTGTAAGACTTCCCAAGTAAGAAAATCAAGGAGAGAATTAGTTCATCTGCCTGAAGTTGTACAATTTTTTTATGTTAACAAACTAGCAGAACAAGAAAGAAAAGTCTTAGGCTTGTTATTAATTATAAGTCTCTTAACTCTGTTTTAAAATAGATTAGATATCCTATTTCAAATGAAAAAGATCTTTTGTATATATTAAATTCTGCCTCTATATTTTCAAATTAATAAATTAGGAGTGTATATTTTCACTTTACAAAGAGCATATTGGGTCAAATAGTAGAATAATTTCTCCAAGAAAGATATTGATGTTTTATATAATCAGATTAATGAGAAAGTTGATTCTCATTTATCAAAATATCAAACAACCCATAAATAAATCACTTTCTTCTTAGGAAGTTCTTCTCTAAATCATTTTGAGATGTTAAAGGCACATATTAAATTAGATTGCCTAGGAATATCTGAATAAGATCTTATGAAGAAGAGTATGAATTTTTTGAAGACCAATTTAATAATTCATTCTCACATAAGGATGATTCTTCCATGAATTCATATAAAGACAATGAAGAAGGAAATTCAGTTATAGCTGGAGAATAACAAGATCCCAATGATATTGATTCAGAAGATCTTGATATTCAAGATGCTTAGATGACTGAATTTTGGAACTCATTGAATGAGGATTTTTCAAAAGCTAAAGGAAAACGTCATCCATGATGATTTTAGAATCCATTATTAAAGGCTTATGTAAGCTATGATGTTACGATTCAATATAAGATGCCCTCTGATTGATATCAGA